>VMDO01036326.1:0-15265 GCA_007922755.1 Pedetes capensis
CCTGTTGTACAGAGGGTCGCTATGAGTCGGATACCGACTCGACGGCACCTAACAACAATAACAACAATGAACCTGATATCAAGTTTGCAGGATAGAGGGTTAATATAGAAAAGTCAGGCACTTTCTTACATATCAGCAATTAACAATAGAAAATTGAAATTTAAAACTCTGTACCATTTAGATTAGTACTTCCAAAATGAAATATTTAACATTAACATTTAACTTCATGGTTTTCTCATCATAAAAGTAAAATGAAATGTGTGCAAGACCTATATGAGTAATACCACAAAACTCTGACAAAGAGAGATCAAAGGGGAGCTAAATATAATATATGGGAAGCAAGTCCATGTTCATGGACAGGAAAACTCAATATGGCCAAGATGTCAGTTCTCAATTTGTTCTATACACACATGCAATCTAAATTAAAATCCAAGCAAGTTATTTTGTGGATATTGACAATCTGTTCCTAAAGTTTATAGGAAGAGGCAAAACATACAGAAGAGCCAACAGAATATTGAAAGAGAAGAGTAAGATGGAGCAATGGCACTTCCTGACTCAAGGACTTTTTATAAAGCTACCATAAACCAGACAGTATGGTACAGGCATAAGATCAGTACAGACAGAGAGCCCAGAAACAGACCCACACAAATACAGTCAATTAATCTTTGACAAAAAGGCAAAAGCAATGCAATGGAGAAAATATTGTCTTTTCAATAAATGCTGCTAGAACAAAGGGACTCACACACACTCACATGGGAACATGGACAAATACCCTCATGATAACCCAAAATAGATCACAGATTTAAACAAAACTACAAAACTTCTAGATGATAGGAGAAACTCTGGATGTCCTTAGACATGGCAATGAACCTATGAAAGAATCAATAAGCTTGCTGTATTTAGAATTAAAATATCCATCTCTGTGAAAGACAATGCCAAGAGAATATAAATAGAAGCTGCAAATTGGGAGAAAGTATTTGCAAAAGACATTTGATAAAAGGCTGGTATCAAGATATACAAAGAGCTCTGTAACTCAAGAAAACAGCTTACTTTAAAAATGGGTTAAAGACCTAAACAGACCTCCCATCAAATATAGATGGCAGTAAGCAAATGAAAAGATTTTCCACATAATATAACATCAGAGAAAAGCAAATAACATACCACTATACATCTATTGTAATGGCCAAAAATCTGGAATACTGACAACATCAAAAGCTGCTAGCAAGAAATGGAGCAACAGGAACTTCCATTCAGTTTGGCAACTTCTTATAAAACTAAATGTATCCATATAATAAGATCCAGCAATCATACTCTTTGGTATTTACCCAAATGAGTTGAAAACTTATGTCCATGGATGTTTATAACACCTTTATTCATAATTGTCATAACTTGGAAACAACTAAGATGTCTAGTAGGCAAGTGGATAAGTGGCTGACTATATACGACTCCTAGGGTAGTGAATCCACTCTGATACTGTAATAGACAAATGTTGCTGTAAATTTTGCCAAACCCATAGAATATACAAGAGTGAATCCCAATGTAAACTATGGACTTGGGGTGATAATGAAGTACCACTGTAGGTAGGTCCATTAATTGTTAACAAATGTTCCACTCTGGTGGAAGATATTGATAATGAGAAAGCTTATGGGAGTAGGGAGCTATGGGAAATCTCAGTGCTTTCACCTCAGTTTTGCTGTTGACCTACACCTGCTCTGAAATATGTTGTTGTTGTTGTTGTTGTTGTTGTTGTTGTTGTTGTTGTTAGGTGCCGTCAAGTCAGGGTCCGACTCATAGGGACCCTATGTACAACAGACAAAACACTATTGTCAGTGCTTCTCTGTTATTCATAGAGTTTTCAATGGCTAATTTTTTTGGGAAGTGGGATGCTGGGCCCTTCTCCCAGCCTACAGCACCTGGTGTTCCCAGGTGGTCTCCCATCCAAGTACTAACCAGGCCCTACCCTACCTTGCTTCTAAGATCTGATGGGGTCATATGTCACAGTGGTACGGTGGCAGGCACTCTGAAATATAAAGTCTATTTAAAAAATAAGCAAAGAGAGCCAGGTACTGTGGCACACACCTGCAATCCCATGGATTTGGGAGGCTGAGGCAAGAGGATTGTGAGTTTGAGGCCAGAGGTACAATTTTAGTGAGACCCTATCTCAAAATAAAAGATAGTGGCTTTATAAGATGTGCAGTGCAGGGGGATGGGACATGGAGGGAATTCATGGCAAACATCTTACTGTTCATGTTCCAGTTCTCATCCAGGTAGTTGTTGTTGTGGTGGTGGTGGTGGTGTGCCATCATGTGGGGTCCAACTCATAGTGACCCTCATAGGGTTGTCAAAGTCTTGACTGTTTCAGGATTGCTTCAGGAGTGGATTGCCACATCTTTCTTCCATTTTTGCAGTGGTAGGGATCCAACCCAGGTCCTCAGAGAGTGTGGAACAGTGCTCTACCAACTGAGCTAAACCCCAGCTCCATACAGGTAGAGCATGGTTTAATTAATAAGAAAATAAATGAATAGAGCTCCTTGCAAGAACCCATGGAGGAGAATGTGTAATGAACTGAGGACTAGGACTAATCAAGTGCTGTGACCTGAGATCCAATAAATGTATATAAAACTAATGAACACACTTTCAATTAAACATTGTTAAAAGAAAGAAAAAGATCAGGCAATGAAACCCAAAGCGTGCTGAAATGTTGGGAGCAGGCTTGGAACAGCTCTGAAGAGAAACTTGATCCCTTGAGGCCATCACGTATGATCATTTGGTGTAATATCACTGGAGCAGGAAACAGAGACATAAAGGACCATATTTGGGAGAAAACAAACAACAAAATAAACAAACAAACGTTTCCCCATGTCTATCCACAGCATCCACCAGCACCCATTTAATCGGTTAAAGCAGGGTGACCTATTTATAGCACAGTAACTTGCTTATTATAATGAAACATTCAGGACACTGTAGTTTCTGTTTGACTAAACATAAAAGCAAGCAGCTGGCAGGAGATAAGGTTGAGATAGAGTATGATACCCTGCACATGTATACGAGTCATATATAAATTATGACAAATAATAATCAGTGGGTATGCTACTGTCCTACAAATAGGATGGGGCACATTAATGAGTTAAAGGAACTCAAAGAAATAAAATTTACACACACACACACACACACATATATACACACACACACACACACCCCTTACCTATTAGTAATTCTGATCCCTGTGGCAGATGCTTCTAGCTGTTTGCCAGAAACCTGTTGCTTCTTCCACGTTGCAAAGTTGCCACTGAGCTGGGACCACCATCAGGGGACTCTATCTCCCAGCCCACTTGCAGGCTCAGTCAGGACTGGAGGTCCAGCAAGTGGAAGGTCAGCAGAAAATCTCCACCAGGGAGCCCCTGCCCCCCTCTGACCAGATGAGATGGAGACTCCATCAAGCACCAAAGGCTGGAGATGCAGAGTCAGGGTGAGGACTTGAGTGGGGAGGCACTGGCCTGCAAATGCACTTAGCCACCTGCTAGCAAATCAGTAAGAATTTAACCAGTGTGAATGGGAGAAGGACGTGGCAATCCACTCCCATAGCAATCCTGAAACAATCAGCCATTAAAAACCCTAGGAAGGTTGCTATGAGTCAGACATAACTTGACGGCACCTAACAACAACAACAACAACAACAAAAACCCTGTGTGAAGCATTATGCATTGGGGGATTGATACAGCGAATGTCATCCAAACCAGCGTGGCCTCCAGGACTCGTGGTGGGAGGTCAGCATGAAATGCTGGGAACAGGAGAGGAATTGGGAGCAGCAGGCGGGGAGAACAACTCCATGGAATTGACTTGGCAACCCGCGAGCTGAGGTCAAACCTCCATTCCTCTGGGATCCAGCTGTAAGTTGGTGTGGGTAGTAGTTAAACTTTATGGGCTCTTGCCTCAGAGTGCCTCATTAAAATCTTCCTCCTGTGCTCCACAAATTACACATCTCGGTGAGTAAATTCATAATTTTCCACCTGTCTCTAACCCACGAAATGGTGTTAACCACCACACTCTCTTTAAGAAATAGTTGTGGGGGATTTGAGAACTGATACATGTGAAAGAGTTGGTGCATCTTCTGCCCTGCAGCAGACTTTAATGTTATCTGGTATTATTTTTATTTTTGTCATTGCAATCCTTCCAGTGGGACACCTTGAGAAGAATCTAGAAAAGTCACTAGCTAAGGAACACCCTGGAAAGGAACCTAGTCCCTCTCAAGTCCTCCCCTTACACACTTCCAACCCTGAACACACGCATAGGCCTGTACAGGCGTAACATCTGCACCTTCCCAAATCTTTTTGTGGCCAGTATTTCCCTGGATCCTGATAGCGCACATGTGAAGCAAGCGGGAGTTATTATTTGTTTTCATAAAGGGACATCTGAGGCTTGGCACGGCTGAGCATTTCCCTGGGTCCCAGCCAGCCCTAGTGATCCAAATCCTTTTCCCCACTCTATCCCATTGCTTTCCTTGGACAAAGCTCTGGATGTGATCCAGGAGTTCTCTGTGGATGAAGAAATTTTATCTAATGTGTTAGAATGTACCAGATAATCTATGTTTGCAACTAGTTTTTACTGGAAATTATTTCTTTAAGGTCTCTTTCTTCTCAGTGAATGGAAACCGACTGCTGTGAATTTTTGCCACGAACAACTAATCCTATTAAGTCTGAATAGAGGATCTGTACCTCCAAATTGCTGTTTTCCATATTTGGCCAAAGATACAAAAGGGCAGCCATATTGATACAATTCACAAAAGCCAACAATGACATCAGCTAGCCTGAAATCTGTCCTGCAAAACCCAGGAGGATGAGAGGGGTAATAAAGTGTGTTAGTCACTGATAAAATATTTATTAATTGCAGCTAAATAAAAAACCTGCATGGCTTAGTGTGGTAGGAAGTGGGAATTAAATCTCACTGTTCATTTTTTAATATTCTGCCATTTAAGCCTAAAGTAGACATTCATCAAATATGTGCTAATTGCTGACTTCCTAAGAATCAAGCTTGGAAAAGCAAGAAGTAACTAAAGAGATTCACACAGAGAGAAGCATTCTGAAGCTGGCATGGGCTTTATCTGTCAGCTCAAGTGTTAGGCATCTTTCAAAACTCTTCTGACCTTGCACTGAGCAAAGAAAGTAGAAAGTAACACCAAAAAGCCCTGGCTTAACTGATGATAGTTGGTGGGGTGGGGGTGGGAGTTTCCTGGAATGAATACGCCCAGCTAATAATGAGCACTTCCTATGTGTTAGGCATTGTTCTAGGGGGCCAGACAATTCTCTCAACAATGAGAATTAATAGACACTAGACTCATATTTGTTTAGCTCAGTTGGGAGAGTGCTGCTCTGCACTCTCGGAGGCCCTGGATTCAATCTCCAGCCCTGCAAAAATGGGAGAAGGATGTGGCAATCCGTTCCCAAAGTAATCCTGAAAACAATCAGCCATTGAAAACCCTATGAATAGCAGAGAAGCACTGACATAGAGCCTGGCATGGCACAGTGTCAGGAGTGATTCATTCTGTTGTACATTGGGTCCCTATGAGTTGGACCTGGCTCAATGGCATCTATCACCAACAGCAGCTGTACCACCCTAGCATCTGATCTGATCAGATCTTGGAAGCTAAGCAGGGTCATGCCTGTGAATACCAGGTGGTGTAAGCTAGGGAGAAGAACCTCACAGCCCATTCCAAAACAAACAGCCATTGAAAACCCTATGAGTAGCAGAGAAGCACTGACAATAGTGCCAGACATGGCGCACTGACAATAGTGCCAGGCATGGCACACGGTCAGGGGGTGTTTTATTCTGTTGTACATAAGGTTGTTATGAGTCGGCCTTGACTTAATGGCACCTAACAACAACAACAGACCCATATTACAAATGAGACTGAGTCAGAGGATTAAATCGCTTATCAAAAATCCCAGCTACTAAGTGACTCCATCTCTATCAATTAATCAATCAAATGTGAATATGTTGTTGTTGTTGTTAGGTGCCATCAAATTGGTATCCGACTCATAGCAACCCTACATACAACAGGCGAAACACTATTGTCAGTGCTTCTCTGCTGTTCATAGGGTTTTCAATGGCGGGTTGATTTTGGGGAGTGGGTTGCCAGGTCCATCTCCCAAGCCTACAGCATCTGGTGTTCTCAGGTGGTCTCCCATACAAGTATTAACCAGGCCCGACCCTGCTTAACTTCTGAGATCTGACAAGGTCATATGCCACAGGGCTATAGGCAAATGTGAATATAGTGGCCACCAGTTGTGTTTGCTTATGTAAAGGGAAACAGGGAACCCACAATCTAATTACTGAGCTGTAACAAATGCACAAAATAAACAGCTAACTGTTAAATTATGGACAGACTGAATATAACAGCTATCTCAATAAATGGCACTGCAATTCAGCAAGGTGCCCAAATGTTGTGTAGCTGGCTCCTCTGGACTGGACATGGGCTGGATATGATAGTCACCATCTTGGCCATCTTGATACAGAGCACTTAGAATGACCTTGAGAGATCTTGGCCCCCACAACCATAGCAACAAAATAGGTAGAACGACATAGCACAGCTAAGCAGCAGTCAAGAAACCAAAAGGCATTTCATTGGTAAAAGCTGTTGCAAAAGATCTCTTTAAAGTGTTGAAAAATAAGGATGTCACATTGAAAATGAAGGTGCACCTGACTCATGCCATGGAATTTTCAGTTGCATCATTTGGTTGTGAAAGCTCAACACTGAATAAGGGAGCAGGAGAAGAACTGATGCTTTTGAATTATACTGCCGGAAATGATGATTGAATATACCATAGACTGCCAAAAGCACCAACAGATCTGTCCTAGAAGACGTGTAACCAGAGTGCTCCTTGGACGCAAAGATGGCTAGACTGCATCTTACGTATTTTGGACATGTTGCCAGGAGAGACCAATCCCTGGAGAAGGGCATCATGTTTGGGAGAGTGACGAGTCAATGCACAAAAGGAAGACTCTCAACTAGCTGGATTGACGCAGTGTCTGCAACATAGGCATAAAAAATATCATGTGCCTGGGACAGTGTTAGGAAGTTTCATTCTGTTTTGCATAGGGTCGCTGTGAGTCAGACCTGACTCGATGGCACCTAACAGTAACAACACCACGGTACAGCTATGCCTGTGGTAATGAGAATGGAGTTGTCAACATCGCTCTTGGAAGGCTACTCACAAGACCATCACGGGACCCTGCAAGACCCTCCGCCTCTGAAGTGCCAACCACTGGCTCCTCCTGTCCCCGCTGCTCCTGAGGCTGATGGGGAGTCACCCTTTCTCCTGTCAGTAACCCCGACCCTGGAAGGGAGGAAAAGCCTCTCCTGTGGGTGACCCTCATGCTGGCATGTGGTGGGCAGGGGCCAGTTCTAGGACATCTCCATGCAAGTTCTGGGATGGATTCTTCCTCTTGGTGTCACTGTAGGTAGCAAGTCTCTGCAAATCATGGCCTGGTAAGAAACCCCAATAAACTCATAGTTCACCAAGTTTGACGTGATCTGTCCTCAGATCTGTCTGTGTCCCTTTGGCTTGCATGCCACACCAGGCTAGAAGGAGAGGCAATCACTGAGGAAATACAGTTGGCTTTCCTTTTTAAAAAGTAGATCTCAGACTCTACCATTTCTTAACACCTTTTCTACTTTCACCCTAATCTAAGGCATTGTTGCTTGACCTGAATTTTAGCAAAAGCCTTCTAATTGGACTCCTGGCTTCCACTTTCCCAGTACAGGTTATTGTAGAGTGCTCTTCTTTAAACTAAAAAGTACAGGATCTTCTCACATACTTCTTACGTTAATGGAACCCTTCGCCATCTCCTGGCCTCGTCTCTTTCTGCTCCTTCATGCCACTCCAGCTTCACTCATCCTGCTTGTCTTTGATCTACCCCAAAGCCTTTGCACTTTCTGCTTTCTCACTTTCCTTAGATATCTGTTTAAAAATCACATCCTCCTGAAAGGGACCCTTTGTGTTAACACCTTATGTCTTCCCCACAATCACTGTTACTGAATTATTTCCCTGCAGAAAACTTGTCTTCACCCAGAACCCATTGTGGTAATTGTTTATTTGCTTGATTATTTTCTGCCTGCTCATAAAAATGTGAACACATGGGAGCAGAGGCTTGTGTTTTTACACCCTGGGTCCCAATGTCTAAAACTAGTGTAGTACTTGAAGGAACAAGTGAATGGATGGATGGATGATGCATAGAGGCATGGAGAGCAGGAGATGGATGAGGTACAGGGACAGAAGGAGTCACAAAGAAGATGACACTTGAAGCTGACCTGGAAGGATGAACAGAATATGGTGGTGTCCAAAGGAAGGGCCTGGGAAAGAATTTGCCTTATGAAGATGCATGGGCAGAAACCACCACATCAGACTGACTTGGGGAAAGGCTTTCTAACAGCACCAAAGAGTGTTCCCTTCTGTCAAACAGAAAGTAGAAATACATGGCTTGCTGGCCTGGGGAAACACTAGATAAAGATACCAGGCTCTACCCGTGCCAGCTGCCATGTCACATTCAGATAAACTCAGTGATGCTCGGTTATTATCTTCACTTTACAGGTGAAGAACTGAGGCTCAGAGAAGCTGGGTAACATGTCCAAGGTCCCACAGCAAGGAGGAAGAGCAAAGGAAATTTAAGCCCAAACATTTCCACATCAAAGTTCCAATGTTGCTCCGGAATTCTATATTTAAAAAGCGATATAGGTAAGAAAAGAACCTCAAGTCTTGCTTTTAAAAAGCAGTTACAGGAATGAAGCATACACAATGCACATTGTACAACCCCAAATTGAGGAATTAATGTCACAATTGGTTTCAATGATGAAACTCCAAGGCTGCTGTGGAGGCAGAGGCAAAGTACTCTCAGGGACATTTTCACATCTTTAGGTACATAAGAATGTCTTGTGCATTTAAAAATAACTACTGCTGAAGATGAGATCACAGCAAAAAAATGACAACTGTGAAAGCAAATGAACCACTCTGAACAGGAGGCAGAGAGTACAGGGGCAGATGCTGCAGCCATGAGCATGTGGTCATAAAACAATTTGAAAGAGACTGTAAGACAAATGTCAAAGGTGCTTAAACAGATTGTAGAAAGGATAGATATCACACTGAAATAATAGAAGAAAATAAAACAATGGGAGCATAAAGAATATAAATGAAAAGTGGGTTTGAAAACAACCATCAAAATATCTACCGATGGAAACCGTTCATTGGAACTACAGGGGACTTATTAAATATTCTGTTTTCATCAGAAAGTATTAAATAAAGAATTTGACACCCAGAGTGGATCAAGGAGAAGTAAAGAGATAGTAAAGTATGAGAGGGGAGTGAACAGCATGGAGGAATTAGAACCAGCATTGGTCTGATGGAAATGCTAGGAAGAAAATAGAGAATGAGAGAACAATGTTCGAAGAAGTCACAGATAGGAATGTTCCAGAATTGAAGGAAAATATGAGTCCTCTTGACTTGAGGTATTAAAATAAATCAATGAATGGATGAGATTTGGCCAGGCATGGTGGTGCACACCTATAATTCCCATGACTCGGGAGGCAGAGGCAGGAGGATAGAAATTTCAAGGCCAGAGGTAGCCTGTGTAACCTACCAAGACCCTGACTCAAAATAAAACAATAAAGAATGGGCTGGGGGTGCAATTCAGTGGAAGAGTGCTTGCAAAATACACACGATGCCCTGGGTTCAGTCTGCCAGTACAAAAAAAGAAAAAAGAAAAAAAAAGAAAGAAAAAGAAAAAGTAAAAGAAAGGAAAAAGAAAGAAAGCTAAAAAAGAATGATGAATGAGATTTGATAAACAAGCATCTTATCTAGAAGTGTCAGAGAATAATAGAAGTATCTTCTGTAGTAGGAAAAATTCAATACTCAGAAAATTTATAATTAAAAATGAATGTGAAATAAAAACATTTACAGACAAATATATTATATCTAGGTTTTCACCTAAAGCACTGCTAAAGGATATATTTTAGTAAGAAGAAAATTAAAACCAGGAAGAAAATATGGAATTCAGGAAGCAATGAGAAAAGAATTTGAATGCATAATCTAAGTATCAACTCTGGGAAAATAACATGGGGTGTTTTAAAACATAACTGAGACAGTAATAATAATGTGGAATATTAAGGGGGAAAATCAAGGAAAACATATTCTGGAGTCTTTGTATCATTCAAGAAAAGCATAAGTGTTTATTGAGATTAAACTCTGATAAGTCACACAAGAGGCACTCCAAAGGCAATGGGATAAAACAAACCAAAAACATATGACTTTGGAAGAAATTCTTAAGGAAGATACAATAAAGTCCAGACTATAAAGGAGAAGATTGGTGAGTGTAAGCACATTAAAATGCTAAATGCTGACCAAAGACATCATAAATAAGAAACAAGCAACTAAACTAGAGGAAAACAATCCACCAATAAAAGATTAATATAGAAGGACCTGGCAATCCACTCCCAAGGCAATCCCGAAACAGTCTGCCATTGAAAACCCTATGAGGGTCGCTATGAGTTAGATACCGACTCGATGGCACCTAACAACAACAACATCCTAGATATATGGAGTATTTCTACAAGTCTATAGAAGCCACTTGGAAAATGAGCCCCCCAAACTGGAAAGCACCCATGAAATGACTGGGGAAGGGTTGCTTCCTCAAAGTAGAGTCAACCTTAATGACAGGAATGGGATAAAGCCCCTGGGAACTCCTTTTGCTGATGTGGTATGACTCAAAATGAAAAGAAACACAGTGTTTGCAACAATGGGCTCAAACATAAAAAGATCATGTGCATGGCACAGTACTGGATAGTGCTTTGTTCTGCTGTACTTAGGGTAGCTATGAGTTGGATCCAACTCAAGGGCACCTAACAACAATGACAACATAGAAGCCACATCCAATAGAAAAATGGGCAATGGATATAAATATACAATTCATAGCAGAGATAATATTAATGTTCAATAGACACATGAAAAGATTCTTAATCCTAAAAAATTGGCAAAAATTAAGGAGTTTGACAATACCAAGGGTTGGCAGGGATATAGGGAAATTAGAACTTGTATACATGTCTTGTGGAAATATTGTTTGATGAACTCATTCTGGAGAGCAATTTGTCAATATCTACTAAAATTCAGGGCTAAGGTTTAGCTCAGTTGGTAGAGTACCCTTCTGCGCTCTCTGAGGCCCTGGGTTCAATCATCAGTGCCATAAAAATGGGAGAAGGACCTGGCACCCTAATCCTGAAACAATCCTGAGAACAATTGGCCATTGGAAACCCTATGAATAGCAGAGAAGCACTGACAATAGTGCCAGGCATGACACAGTATGAGGGAATGTTTCATTCTATCTTACATAGGGTTGCTATGAGTTGGACTCAACTCGACAGCATCTAACTGTTGGGAATTTTTAAAATAATATTTCCCAGCTAGGGTCCCTCATGACAGTTTGAGGGGCTGACCCCTAGTTGACCCCAGGGCTCATCTCACTCACTCAAAACAGCCCCTCCCATCAAGTGAGCAAAGATGGCCCCTGACCAGCTTGACCAGCCTTAACCACCATAATTTTGATTGGCTCCCCTCACCACCTTGCAGGTAGTAACTGTCTCCACTTGGCAGTTATGTCTGTTTTCCCCCTGTACCTGCCAGCTGTGTGTCTCGATTGGCTGAACCCCACCATGTGACCCCTCCAGGACCCTATAAAAGCAGGCTCCTGGACCCCATATCACTCCTTTGATCCTGACCTCCCTGACCATCTCCTGAACCTCATCACCTGGACCAGCGCTCCCTACTCCAGCAAGACCATCTAGCAAGCCGGCGAGATCAAGCCCAGGGGCCTCGAAAAGCCGAAGGCATCTAGCAAGCCACGAAGAGCCTCCCAACTCCTCCCATCCTTGGGAAGGAGGGGGGTAAAGAAGGCGAGCCGCGAGAGTCAAGACCATCGGACCTCAACTGAACACCAGTGGCTGTGGCTGTGCCTTTAAGGCTGAGCTGTACCAGCACTTAGCCTGTAGCATTCCATGCTGCAGGCATAGAGCCAGCACTTAAAGGGATAGAGCCTTGCTCTATAGGGGCTGCCTGCTCCTTGCTCTCCATAAGGGGAGCACCCCAATAAACCTTCCCTGTTCTTCTCCAACTATCTGAAAGTCTCCCGAGGTCCTTCTTTCCCGACACTGACCACGTGTTTATGTTGAGGGTTTGGCCCTAACTTTAGCCGGGCTAGAGCTAAACCCCGACATCTAACAACAAACAACAACAACAAACTAAAATTCAAGATGACCTGGCAATTTCATTTAAAGTATATATTATAGAGAAACCCTGTTATATATACACAATGTATAATTTTATAAAAACTGAGGATCATCTAAATGTGCATAGAGGTAAAAGGAATAATTAAAAGACATGTATATGTTCATGGGATTATTATTCAAGCATTAAATGAATAATTTAGATCTCCATGCTTCAATAGGAATAATCCCCAAGGTATGGTAAGAAAACAATTATAGGTTGAAATGATCTACTCATGGCAAACTCCCCTTCCTGGGAGGTAGGGTCAGGGTAGACATTTGTTCTGCGTTGAAATGAAATGTCCCCCATAGGCTCCTGGGCTGAACACTTGGTCCCCAGCTGATGGTGTTATTTTGGGTGGCCCAGCTGGGAAAGTAGCTGAGATTGTGCCTTTGAGGATTACATCTGGCCCCCACCTCCCTGTCTCTCTCTGTTTCCTGTCTGCCAGGAAGTGAAGAATCTCCTCCACCACACATTCCCACCACCATTATGTGCTGCCTGAGTCCACAGAGCTGAGCAACCATGGAGTGAACCCTCAGAAACCATGGGTCAAAATAAATCTCTCCTCCCTTAACTTGTTTCTCTTAAGCATTTGGTCACAGTGACAAGAAAGTAATACACTGTCCCAGAGGAAATAAAATACCGTCCAGATAAAATCATCATAACACACCAAAATACAGATGGCCCCTGGCTTTTGATGGTTCAACTTATAGTTTTGCAACTTTACAATAACATGAAAGGTATACACATTAAGTAGAAAAGGTACTTCAAATTTTGGATTTTTATTTTCAACCCCAGCTAGTGATGCGTGGTATCTCACTCTCTCAAAATGCTAGGCAGTGGCATCGAGACACAGCTCCCAGGCACCTGGGCAATCTCAAGGGCAAAGAACCAATAATCCAGAGTGCCCTGTGTTGCTAAACTGTGATGATCTGTAGGGTAAGTATTAAATACATTTTCAATATTTTATTGGGCATAACCATCTCACAACTTGAGTGGCATCAGTACTTTGTATCTGTTTGAACATACACACATCAAAGCAACACTTGGAATAACAAAAATCAACTTTAGAACAGTGGTCCTTTCTGGGAAGGCAAAATGGACAATGGACTCAGGGAAGAGGATGTCAATCCTATCTGTAATATTTTATTTCATTAAAAAAATGTCTGAGTTAGATGTGGTGGGACATGCCTATAATCCCAGCACTTGGATGGCTGAGGAAGGAGGATCACAAATTTGAGGGTAGTGATCCTGTCTTTAAAAAATGTCTGAACAAAAACTGCAAGATAATAGTGTTAAATCAGGTAAGGGATATTTGTAATGTTGTTTGCTGTGCTTTTATGTATATCTGAAGGAAGTCATCCAAAAGAAAGGAAATAAGAATGTTAAATGGTAATGAAAAAGGCAGAGACCACCACAAGAGTACAAAAAGCAAATGCACTCTGGGTCCTTAACTTGTTACCCATTAAAAGCTTGCTTTCAACAGCTTTGTCATAAAACACCAGATTCGGCCACAGGACAGAATGTTTACAGAGTAGGAGTCCTTTATGACTAACACAAGCTAAAACTAGTGGGGCTCGAGATGGCCACACAAGCAATAAACAAAGACAACAGAGAACAGTTTTTACTGAGGAAAAACCACATCCCATAAAATGCGCTTGGTAAGGAGAATCAACTCATATGTCAATCTGTCAGAGCTAAATGGCCACATTTGCTCATGAATTAAAAGATCATTAACTTTGGGGTCACACAGCTGAGTAACACATATTTAGGTTCCCATTAGCTTGCTGGAGATAACACCTCTGACACGTGGGTTATGATAACAGTTGCCTAGGTGACTTTGCAGAAACTTGAAAGTGATTTTGCTAATAACTCTTCACTTGAGCCTACAGATACATGATACATGTCTAACATTGCATCTCTGTCTTCATATTGTATCTGTCCCCTTTGCCATCTTAACCCCTGAGTCAGAGTCTCAGCTCTGAATGTAGACATGTTGATTGCTTAAAAAATGTTTTATCCAAGACTATGCTGGCCTAGCCTGCAGCTGCAACACTGTGGCATCCAATCCTATCAGATCTCAGAAGCTAAGCAGGGTCACGCTTTGTTAGTACTTGGACGGTAGACCATCTGGTAACACCAGAAGCTGTAAATTGAGAGAAAGACTCTGCAACCCACTCCCAAAAAACAATCAGGCATTGCAAATCCTATGAATAGCAGAGAAGCACTAACAATATGTTTCGCCTGTTATACATAAGGTTGCTGTGAGCTGGACACCAACTCACCTAACAACAACAACAATATTGGCATGTTGCCTAGTGAGGCCAAACATGGGAAAAGGATGTGGCAATCCATTCCCAAAGCAATCCTGAAAACAATCTGCTATTGAAAACCCTAGGAATAGCAGAGAAGCACTGACGTAGTGCTGGGCACAATGTCAGGGAGTATTTTGTTCTGTTGTACATAGAGTCACAATGAGTTGGGCCTGACTCAACAGCACCCAACAACAACAACAACAACAACAACAACAACAGAAACATCAATAAAAGCCTGCTGCCTCCTTTGTTCAAGCAAGTAACCTGGTCACCTCTGGGCAATACTAGCTCCCTTTGGCTCAAGTTGGCCAGCTTAAGCTGAAGTCCCAGTAAAGGAGCCTTGTCTACCTTGTTCATAATATGTGACTTCGTCTCATTTCTATGGATTTATGGAAGCAGCTCCCACTGTATGGGACCAGTAATAACATATGGAGAAGGAGCCAAAGACATTCTTGAAAACAGAGCGCTCATGTCTTAGTCTAGCCGAGGCTGGTAGAAGAAACAGGAAGCAGTAGATGAAGTGATGAAACCCATGATCATTAAACTAGGAAGCCATGAAAATTCACACTTTGGAGGTGGAAAATGAGATGGATAAAGGGGATCAGACCAAAAGATGTTTTAAAGAATGTTGTGAAGATCAGCATA
>VMDO01036327.1:0-15252 GCA_007922755.1 Pedetes capensis
TTGTTTTCCAGTTTCTTGATATAAACAAACATTATTTTAAAAATTCATTTTCATTTTTAATTTTAACTGATACATATAAACATTAAAGTTGTACATTTGAATGTCAGCCCACATAATATTTCAAACATGCATACATGCATAGTGTTTGAATCATTTTAAATACATCTGTTTTCTCAAATGTTTATCATTTCTGTATGGTGAGACTTTTAAAATCATTTCCTATAGCTTTTTGAAATGTACACTGTATCTATAGTCACCATAGTGTGCACTAGTACCCCAGATCTTCTTGCTACTATCTAACTATAATTTAGTACCCACTGGTCAATGTTTCACCATCTCTTTCCCCTTCTATGCGCAGGATATAGTAACCATCATTCTACTTTAAACTTCTAAAATCAATTTTTTATAGTTTCTGCAAATGAGTGAGGTCACAAATTACTTGTCTTTCTGTGACTGATTTAATTCACTCAATCTAATGATCTCCAGTTCCATTCATGTTGCTACAAATCAATGGATTTCATTTTCTATAGCTGAATAGTAACCTGTTGTGTGTACTCACCACATTTTCCTTATTCATCTATTAATGGACACATATTATTTCCATTTCTTAGCTATTGTGAATAATACTGCAATGAATATGGTAGTGCAAATATCTCTTTGACATACTGATTTAATTTCCTTTGGAAATATTTCCAATAATCAGATTGCTAGGTCATATGATAGTCATATTTTTAATTTTTTGGGGAAAAAGAAACATTACTTTAAGCATGCTGGATGTTTTCTATGTACAAACAACATATGAGGTGAACTTTTGATCAGATTTATTTTCTCCAGTTTTTTTCTAGTTATGAAATATTTGATTCTAATTAGATCATGTTTAAGAGATATAGATTTTATTGTATAGATGGGTCCTTTTTATGAATGTTTTTCTCCATCACACTCTAAATGGAAAAAACAGACAATAACCTAATATCAATGTGAGTTCAAATTTTATATGAAATAAAATTATATTAAGGTTAAATATAACACACCAAATTTACTGATGTTTATTTCTAACTATAAGATAGTCATTATAAAATTATTCTAAAGTATTTCCAATGCTTGTTATTATTACTACATAATGAGATTTTCTTAACTCGTCCCCTAGGAATCAACAGTTGGCTTTGAAAGTTTGTTTTTGTTCTGGAGAAATAAGATACGATATGTTCTTAAGGAGCCCAAGAGCAGCCTGATTATTAAACAAATAACTGTAATTAATATGAAAATTCCTAAGCAGAGGGACAAAGAATAGAGTGAGTCATTTTTATTTTGGAAGTCATAGTAAATCTTGCAAGTATAAACTTTCCAACAGAATCTTAAATGAAAAGTAGACATTCTCTCGGAATTAGGGTGGGAGAAATGAAGATGGAAGACATTCTAGGGAGTGTCTTGAGGAAGTATGGCAAATTAGGGAATGTATAAATTGTTAATTATGGTCACAAAGTCAAATGTAAATGTAGGAGAGCATCAGAGAGAGGCAAAGGCTTGGGCCAGATCACAGAAAGCCATGAAAAAATGTGTGTTTAAATATAAATGCATATGTTTACATTATATGCATATGTTATATTTATATAAAAACATATATTTATATTTTTATGTGTGTATATGTATATGTGTATGCATATAAATATGTGTGTATATATTCCTGCAGCTTCATAAGCATGTCTCCCAAATCTTTATCCCTAAGTATAGACTCTCTCTTGTCCTTCAGATACATATTTGCAATTAGTTTCTAAGCATTTCACATTGACATGCCAACTTTGTTTTAAAGAGAATGTATTCCAACTGGACCTTATTCTCATATTCTCTCTTCCCCTATCCTCCCTCTCCCCCTCCCTCCTCATCTCTCTCTCCCTCTCTCTTTCCCTATCACAGACTCTACCACAGCAAGAGCCATCCAATACAGCTGCAGTAATAAATTTTGATGGTGAAAAGTTTTTAATATATGTGTATATATTAGAAACACAAGATGGGGATTAGCTCAGTTGGTAAGGTCCTGCTCTACACTCTCTGAGGACCCAGATTCAATCCCCAGCACTGCAAAACTGGGAGAAGGACTTGGCAATCCACTCTAGAAGCAATCCCGAAACAAACAGCCATTGCAAATCTTATGAGGGTTGCTCTGAGTCTGTCCTGACTCGAAGTGACCTAACAGCAACAACTAGAAATATATTTCTTAAAAGAAACCTAAACTTCCAAGAAAAAACTTCTCAAAGTTTTGACAGAATAATGGGTTCAATATGTGTGAGGAGAAATGATAGAAATACTGTGGTAATACCTAATGGCATGAAGCCCATATTTTTTTCCAGTAATTGGAAGATATATTTTAGGCAATTATCTTTAATTAAATTAATTAAGTTTTTGTAGTAATTGGTAGTTGAACCCAGGGTATCCTTCATGCTTTGCAAGGACTGTACTATTGATCTACACCCTCAGCCCATTTTTCACTTTTTATTTTGAGTCAGGATCTCACTAAGTTACCCAGGCTGCTTCTGCCCTTGAATATGCGATCTTCCTGCCTCTACCAACTGGGTTACTGGGATAATAGGTGTGCATCACCGTTCCTGGCTAATAATACTCAATTTTAGAGAAGAGAAACTGATTATATCTTTTGATAGCCCCTTGAGTAGACGGTCCATAAATACATGATTCCAATATAGCATGCAAATGCTTCCTCTTCCTCAACAGTAAGAATAATATTCTCAACTAAAACCAAACAAATTGAAACAGAAAAGTGACAGAGAGCAGAGGAAATCAGAGAAACCTCTGAAAGGAATAAAATTGTTTGTGTGACAGTGGACTTAGGGCAATTAGGTGTGATTGAAACATAAATCATAAACCACAAGAAAGTATTGGAGAACTATTAGTATTGGTTCCACTACAATGTCAATATTGATTATATACCACAAAAGTTTAGCCCTAAATTAGATAGATATTTGTCATTAGATTGATCAGGAAAAAGAAAATCTACCTCATTCCTGATAATGCTCACTGAGAGGAAAATAACTCTATGTCATGGGTGATAGAGTCATGCCTTTTCATCTTCCTGATTTCAGAGGACAGCCAAATAAATGTTTGCTGTAAATAATAAGATTATAAGGAAATTTGATCTTTTGCTAACATATTTTGAGAACTATTGATCCTAAATATATCCAAAATATTTAAAATGTTAAAATTGAAGCAATACAACTTAAATTATTTAATTGTATATGCTACTTTTTCTTATAGTTCATTGTGTGTATGTTGTTGTTGTTGTCATCGTGTGTATAGACTATAGAAAAAAACATAATTAACCTAAACATACTAAAAAAATAGTATTTGCCTCACTTGTGACATAAAATGTGTAATACTAATTGGTATATTTATATATAAACACTAAGCATCCACTGGAAAATTCTGCATGTAACAGATACCCAGGTGATATAACAATGATTGTATAAAGCAAAAAATATTTCATCGTTCTGTTTTTCTATTGGTTTTGATTATCATGAAGTCACAATATCACTTCTTTGTTGT
This sequence comes from Pedetes capensis, assembly GCA_007922755.1. Lineage (NCBI taxonomy): Eukaryota > Metazoa > Chordata > Mammalia > Rodentia > Pedetidae > Pedetes > Pedetes capensis. The sequence continues at coordinate 3,556 of VMDO01036327.1, forward strand.
AAATTATAACGATAGATTTCCTTCTAATTAATGTACTCTTTAACAAGAACTGAATTAGCATCAGTATTACTATTTTGGCGAATATTCCTCTTTCACATCAAATTTAACTTGGCTTAAGTAATAAACCTTTATGTTGATTTTACTTAGTTTTGATTCTCATATTTTATTGAATAAACTGTGGGTAAATTCGCTTTTCATTAAATTATTGCACTCTTGACCATGAAGGATAAGTCAATAAAAGCCACAACAATGTTATCCTTATAGGATGTTTTTAATCATTTTTCATAAACTATTTCAACTTGGGCTGCCTAGGATTCCTTTTGTTCAGTTCTCTTACTAATACTCTTTGCATACATTGATGTGTCTTAAATGGTATATAAGATGATTTATTATTTTTATTATTGTGTGTCATTTCAAGAGAACTGGTTCAAAGTCAATTTCCACATTGTTAGTATTGTTCTTAGATTATCATCTTAATTATTAAATGAATAAGTCTGGATATTTAACTAAAAGGCAAATTACTTAGTGTTAATAAGATACTTAAAAGAGCCAAAATTGTATCTTAAATATATATATTAACATATAGGTTAAAATTAATGTTATATAGTATTTTCCAATATATTAACACATTTGATCTTTTAAAAAACTACCTTAAAAAATAGAACAAGGTGGCTATTATTGCTGTGTTCAAGAGAAGCAAAATAAGTCACAGAAAGCTTAATGACTTGCTTTACTAAACCTAGTAAATGATCAATTCAGAGACAGAATTAAGGTTTTAACAAGGCTGGCATAAGAGCTCTTAGTACTACACTGCTAAGGAAATTGAAATAAATTTACAGGTTAGCAGACAACTGGGCTGTGTGGGACTTTTGAGAGGTAGAGGGCACCTTGTCATTTCCACACTGTGAGGTAGTCCTTACTCAGACCTGCCAATTATTGTACTGCCTCTCTAGTGTTCCTGGATGTCTCTTCTCCCTGACAAGCTAGATATCTAAACTTGTGTATGAAATGTCCCAGCATGTAAATTATTGTCTTGAATATTTTTAAGGCTTATGAAAGGCAGATTAATTAGTCTATGATCCATATCTGTCCACATAAGTGAGCTAGATGTATAGACTGAGATATCTTCCAAATGGAGAAAAAAGAATATGTAAGGAAAATGCTCAGGCCAGGCTTCTTAGGAATCAGAAGGAAGATGGTACAGTGGCTTCCCAGAAGAGGCAATGGGGAGCTGAATTTCAGGGAGGAAGAGCAGTTACCTGGGAGAAAATAAAATAAAAGGTCATTTCTGGTTGAGTGAACCACATAAGTAAAACCATTAAAGAAAGAGAATATGATACTCAATAACTTCTAAAACTTGTAAACATAAGGCACAGAGAGTGAAGTTAGCAACAGAAAGAGATCACAATGAATAAAGAGATTCTATTGCTTATACTGCCAAAAGTACCAACAAATCTGTCCTAGAAAAAGTGCAACCAGAGTTCTCCTTGGAAGCCAGAATGGCCAGACTGCGTCTTACATATTTCGGACATGTAGTCAGGAGAGATCAATCCCTGGAGAAGGACATCATGTTTGGGAGAGTGGCAGGTCAACGCAAAACAGGAAAACCCTCCAACAGATAGATTGACACAGTGTCTGCAACAATGGGTTAAACATAAATAAGAGGTTTGCCTGGCACAGAATCAGCAAGTGTTTCGATCTGCTGTACATAGGGTCGCTATGAGTCGAACTTAATGGCACCTAACAACAACAACAATTGCTTATACTGCAAAAGCCAAGATTCAGCATGTCTCTGTGGTGAGAGAGTTGCCCCAGTAGTAGGAATACTACTAGGTCACCAGCCATATTCCAGAGGCAACAGCCCTGAATGCTATGCAAAATTGAATGAAGTAGGCAGAGTATCTGAACAAAGCAAAGCAATTTATAAAATTGACAACCTTGTCATTTCTGGATCTCTAGAAATGCAGCAGAATTCTAAATATAATTGGTCTCAGAAAATTTGTGTCTAAAATAGAGTACAGCAAAAAGAATGAAAATATGCATTTAATGGATATTATGCATATATTAGCTTATTATATATTATATATAAAAAGGTAAGAGGAACATCGTGTACCATTTAATAACAGTGAAAAACTGGAAATGTAATTTACTTTACATAACTATTTATGAAATCTTGACAGATTATTGAAACTTGAGGAAACCATTGTGAATATATTTGGATTGGTACTATAATATTTATGACTGGATCTATTTATAAAGAATCTATTTAAAATTTCAATTGTTACTCCTTAGTTTATTGGTTCTATCAATTTGGATTAGTTAATTAGTGTAACTACTAGGTGGCCTTCACAGAAGACACATGTATTTTCTTCACGAATTAAACTATCTGACTTTTAGTGTTATAATTATTTTTCTAAAGCATACACAAAAATATAAACACTCTAGGAAACAGCTGGCATATATTATGTATCTACCCAATTATTCCTTTACATCAATTGCTTTACATCAATTAATTTTCAAAATAACGATAAGAGTTTTTTATAATCTACAAAGGAAGAAATCAAGGTTTAGGAAAAATAACCATGTAATTCAAGATCACACAATAGAGCCTGTGTTCCCATATTGCTCTGACTAATAGATTAAGTTCTTTCAGATCTCATCCTATGCAGTATTTAATGGATACAAATGGACACTTGTGCCCTAATGAAGAACTATATGTTTTATTTTATTTTTATTCTACTCTTTTATTTTCGTGGCACTAAGGACTGGACCCAGAGCTTTGAGTATACTAGGCAAGTCTTCTAACAATGAGGGGCATCCCCAGCTCATTTTTTATTTTGAGACAGGGTCTCCCTAAACTATGCAGGCTGCCTGAGGCCTCAAACTTGTGATCCACTGCTTCAGCCTCCAGGGAAGCTGAGATTACAGGCATGTGCTACTGTTTAAATGTTATGAATTCTTAACTTTGAGATTATTTACCTTCACTCTCTCTTACTTGTGACACAGAGTTTAATTCTCATTCTTTCTGCCCAAAGTGGACTCCTATACTCATAGCAAGTCACAGTTGGTAACATTTTGTAGGGTCTGAGAATAATAGACACAAGACTACTGATCTTAAAAAATGTTAACAGCAAATAACTCTCTGAATTTTAATTTTATTTATTTGAGATATTGCGGGTCTGAATCCAGGGCCTTGCACATACTTTGCACATGTCTACCACTGAGCTGCACCTCAGTTTCTTTTTTACTTTTTGTGTTGAATCATGATCTTGCTGAGTTAGGCAGGCTGCCTTTTGCCTGGAATCTGCTATCCTGCTTTCACCTCCTGAATTGCTGGGATTACAGGTGTTCACCACTGTGCTGGACTAGTTCACTGAATTTTAAAGTAGTGGTACTCAAATCTAGCTATGCATTAGACTAGTAATTGTAGCTTTATTAACATGTAACCCTACCCATATCCACCCCAGAGAATTTATATCAGAATCACTGAAGTAGCTGCTGAGACATCAAAATGTTCTAGTTGCCTAGGTGATCAATCAGTTAATTAGAACTGAGAACCACTATTTTATATTTGAATCACAGTAGTACTGTCCAAAAATCTTAGATGAGATGAGAGAGAATGTAATCAAGTGATGATTTCCTTTTTCGGGATAGTGGGTTGGGACGGAGTTTATTCTGCTGTGCTACAGTAAATTACAACTTGATGCAATTGTCATTTGTTGTAATCTATTGAATAAATCTATTCCCCTGAAGGAGAAATGTTTCAAACTGTGCTGTTAATTCATCCAGTGTACAACTTTCAAAATGACATATGGCATTTTGCCATTTTAAAGCTGAAATGACAGACATTTCTTTTTATTATAATACACAGACAAAAAATTCAATTTTTTAAACTCCAAGTGCCCATGGTGGAATTAACTTTTCTGGCTTTCTGATTTAAAAAATGAATAATATGCTTTTAATGTAATGCAAAATATTTTATTAGGTGATTTATTATTCTAAAAACATTGATTTTAATGAGAAACTGAATGATTTATTTTTAAAAGTACATGTTGTTATTGTTAGATGCTATCCAGTCAAATCCCACTCATAGTCAACCCTCATGTAGGATTTTCAATGGCTGATTCTTTCAAAACTGCTTCAAGACTGAATTGCCATGTCCTTCCTCCATTTTTGTGGTGCTAGCGATTGAACCAAGGTCCTCAAAGAGTGCAGTGTGGTACTCTACCAAATGAGCTACATCGGATAAGTACTTACAAACACAAAATTAAAGTAAGGATATATGGGAAAACATCTCATTTTCTTCCAGCTGGGAAATGATATTTTTAAGTACAAACCCACAAATAATTTAGGAACAGTAAATATGATTGAACTGGGAAAACTTCCCAGCTCTGATCAACAATGAATATAGCTATATGGTGTTTAAAGTAAGAATGGGTTGGAGGAAGAAATCTTCAAATCTTATTAGCTTACCCACTTCCCACTAACGCTGATAAAACATATTTGGAGTTTATATGAGAAAAACTTTAATTCTTATTAGTACACTTTTTCAAAATGCCTAAATATAATTCCACTGCAACTTTGTGATACATAGTTTCTATGTAGTTTACTATTAATATTATCTCAAGATTCATTAAGAAGTGGAATTTATGTATAATAAGCTGTTTTATAACTTCTACTCTAATATAACAGATTCCACAAATTTAATCTTTATGATTATTTTGTTGCATATAATCCAACATCTACTTTACATTTCTGAATGAATTATTTTTGTAAAATGAACTAGGCATGCATATATGGATGATATGTTGTTAGATGGTGTTGAATTGAACTCAACTCATGGTGACCCTATGTACAACAGAATGAAAGACTACCCAACACTCTGTAATGCTCATGATCCTTTCATGTTGAGCCTAATGTTGCAGCTGCTATGTTTCTATGAATTTTGAGTTGTGCCTTATCGGCAGAAGGAAGTCCCAGGGGCTTTACTCCATTCTTGTCATTAAGATAGATTCTTCTTTGAGGAGAAAACTCTTGGCCAGTCATTTTTTGAATGCCTTCTTGCCTGGGGGGCTCCTTTTCTGGCTCTATATTTGACAGTGCTTCTCTGCTATTCATGGGGTTTTCAACAGCTAATTGTTTTGGGAGTGGGCTGCCAGGTCCTTCTCCATAGTCTGTCTTAGTCTGGAAGCTCAGCTGAAACTTGTCCACTATAGGTGGCCCATGGCTGTTACCTGAGATACTAGTGACATAGCTTTCAGCATCACAGCAACACACAAGCCCCCACAACATGACATTCTATAAGATTTCACTGTGGTAACCAGGCTGCCTCTGGCCTCAAATTTGCCTCCACCTCTGAAGTTGCTGAGATTATAGGTGTGCACCTCTGAGCCCATATTGTAAGCATGTTTTCAGTCAGCACATTTTGAGGAGACAGCAATATAAAATACAGAATTCCATTCTCTAATCTTCCTTTGCCGGCAGCCATAGCTCTGTGGCATCCGATCCCGTCAGATCTCGGAAGCTAAGCAGGGTTGGGCCTGGTTAGTACCTGGATGGGAGACTGCCTGGGAACACCAGAAGCTGTAGGCTTGGGAGAAGGACCTGGAAACCTCCTCCCAAAAATCAATCTGCCATTGAAAACCCTATGCACAGCAGAGAAGCACTGACAATAGTGTTTCCCGTTGTGTAGAGGGTCGCTATGAGTCGGATACCGACTGGACGGCACCTAAGAGCAACAACATGGACCAAGCTCTCTGGTGGGTACATTTTGGGCTGGGATTTAGCTCAGTTGGTAGAGCGCTGCGCTGCAGTCTCTGAGGTCCCGAGTTCAATTCCCAGCGCCGCAAAAATGGGAGAAGGACCTGGTAATCCACTCCCAAGGCAATCCCGAAACAGTCTGCCATTGAAAACCCTATGAGGGTCGCTATGAGTCGGATACCGACTCGACGGCACCTAACAACAACAACAATCTTCCTTTGTCTTTTGAATGTACTCCTAGATATTTCTTTTATGCCTTTATCACTTTCCAGTGTCTTCAAATGTATTTATTATTTTTCCATTTTCCAGAGTAATTTTTAGTGAGAAAGTATGCTAAAACAAACTATCCTACCATTCATTGCTTCAATATGCATCTTATAATTTCATTCATTGTTCATTTTTCCTCCATGATCTTGAGTTTGGATAGATTCTGTGTTTGTTAAAATTTTTATGTGTTTCCACATCATACTAACAAGAGCAGAAACCAGTCTATTAGAAATCTCACAAAATGTTTCACACTTATAATTAATGCTTTTGTATACGGTTTTCAGTGGGGTTGAGAGCAACAAAATGTTTAGGTAATGCTGTACAACTTAGCTAGATCTTGTCTCAAAAATAAAGAAGAAAATACAGGAAGGGTTGGGGGTGTGGCTCAGTGGTGGAGCACCTGCCTAGTATACATGAAGCCTTGGGCTCAACTCTCAGTACTGAGAGAAAAAACACAAAGCTGGATAATCACAAATAAGATGAACTCAAAGAAACTTATGCCAGTACATATTATAACTAAACTCCTGAAAACTGCAAAAAAAAAAAAAAAAAAAAAAGTTTAACTAAGGACAAAGAAAAAATCTTAAAAGCCTATTGATTTACTTTTTTCTTCCTTATCTTTAATTCTTTCTTTCTCAATAAGTATTATTATGTTTATTTCTATTCATTTTTCAGTTACTTTCTCTTTAATTCATATTTTTATATCTCACTCAGACATATTTTATACAATCTCATGTATTTCCTGTGGAATATCCTTAATTATTAATATATCTTCTTTTGAACTCTGATGTCCAGTTGTTCCTTGTGAACATTATTTTCCTGGTTATATGTCCATTTTTATCATTTAGCAATGCTAAAAAGTCATTTTGGAATTAAGGCTCCCATGAGGATATCAATCAGAGAGGATGAAATGCTGAAAATTAGGCTGACCGGTACAAACATTGAAAGAATGATCACTAGTTAATGTCAATCACTTGTCAAGTGTTACTCTAATAGCATGCTAATGTTTTTAAATCTAAACTGAAAGATAAGACCAAACCATTGTGTGAGTTCTTAGGAAAAAAACCTGGCAAACCCATTTAAATTTGTATGCAATACTATTTCGTACATTATAAATGTTGCACTAAAATATTACTTGAATTTGTATATAGTCTGCAGTCATGCATTACTTAGTGATATGAATATATTTTAATGTCATCAGGCAATTTTGTTTCACGAACATCAGAGAATGTACTTACATAAGTTTAGATGGTATAGAATACAAAATATGTAGGATATACTATAACCTACAGTACCATCTTTCTATATATAGTCCATGGTTGACTTAAACAAGAGTATAAGACACACACCTATATACCTTTTGCCAGGAAACATTTTAGTGATGGAAAGGAAAGTAATATAATAACTAACACTTGAAACATTGATGAATTTATTGAATTATCTTTAAGCATTATAATGAATTCACATTCACAACACAGATGTTCTAATCCTCCCTCCATGATTTTCCTATTCAATACTCTGCAAGAAGAATCAAATAATCTTTTCCCCAAGATCTCAGCAGTAATTTTTCTTCTTTAAGTATCTTCCAAGATCAAGAAAAAATATTACCAGCTATTACAATTAAATTGACTATGTTGGGTTGCAAATAATAACAGGAAAATTACATGTGATGGAGCTGGGTCAATGGAAGAGAGATTTTGGCATCTGGGAAAGCATATCTTTCTTTTAAAATAATTGAAATTTTAAAGTATGTATACTTTCTGTTTTTATCTCTTGCTTTGATTCTATTTTCCAGTAAATATTATTTACTTTTTAAGTTTATATTTAAAGACTATTATGACTTAATATTATTAAAACTATAAGCAACATCTAAGATGCTAGAACCAAAAGGTACATTTCTCCATGACAGGAATAGTGTAACTTGATTTCCTACTCATTATGAACGATACTGTTCTGCTTCCCTTCTCTGTTCTTACCTAACTCCACTTGGAATTAAAAATAGACATTTTATGCTTTGAAGTTCATTGATGATCAGAAGCCTAGACTTTTAGATTTTCTATATTAAAGCCATTACAAAGGTGACAAAGGGACAAAAAATAGCTTGTTGTGGTGAGATAATGGAGAATATTAATACTTGGCCAAATGTGCTTCCTTTTAGTACAGTTTTCAAAGGTATAAAGTGAAGTAAATTACTACCTAAGTACTGTATAAAAGCTTAATGGGCTAGATATTTCAAAATATAAGATACATAAGTAGAAAACCTAAGTTCAGATTGAGCTCTACACAGAGTTGTCAAATAATAATCCATCTCCCAATATAACTTCTTTATCTATCTCCATATAAACTGAATTATATTCTTGTGTAACTCATTTCAGGAATACAAATGATTTGGAGGAATCTTAACAAAATTTTAAGAAAATAACTAAGCTAATTAGTGAAAACATTTGTTGGAGGAAAAAGTTACTTGTAACTTGGACATGGCAGGGATAGTTTTCTGTATCAATTCCTGAGGAATCATCAACATCTAGTGGACGTACAAAAAGTACACATATCAGCGAATTTCTATGAATGAGAGAGACACACAGAAATATAAATAGACAAAACTATCATATATCAAGAAAGAGAGTATCACTAGCCACTAGTTCAAATTCCCTGGATTAGTTCTCTCTGTTCCTACCAGTTACCTTATTCTTTTGTGTCTGGCTTGTTTTATTTAGTCTTATGGTTTGTAAGATTTATCCATGTTGCATGTGGTCATCATTTTTCATGTAGTTTGTTGTATAGAAGCCATTTTGTGACTCATAAGTGGTCAAGTTTTATTGTCATTATACAATTAAAGAAGCATAAAACAGTTTTCTTTCAAAGTAGAGCCAATGCATACAGTTTTGATAATTTTATAACAGCTCAGGCAGAAATATGCTTCTGACTGAACAGTTTGAATTATATGTTTATTTTGAGTTTGAGGGGAGTGTACTAATGCTGGCAGATAGCAATCTTTTATCCACTTCTTTTCATCGTTTTAAGACATTGAAAGGATAGCATATCCCAAGACATATGTGAAGTAAACGGTATATTTTATAAAATTCCATTATTCTAGCTTTAAATATACCCAGTGCTTTTTCACTAAACAAAGCTTAATGAATGCAAGTATGAGAGTGACCTATAGACTTAATCCAGCATCCACAAAATTCACTACTTTATAATTAGTACCAAATTATTTATGGAACACTTCATAATTGATCAGTTCATCATGCTATTACATCCTGAATTAACAGGCCCATTTCACATTAGCAAACCTAAAATAAGCTGAATGCTAGCAAAATAAAATGTCTTAAGTACAGTAAGAATCTAGAACAAGTATCTATAACATTAATGAAATGATGTTCCATATTATCTTTAGATAGATTAAAACAACTTTTTAAAGAAATCTCTCACAAATATTAAAGGATCATTTATTGTGTATATAAATATGTACTTGATGGGTACCAAAAAGTTTTTGGACTAGGAGTAAGTCTTACTCAATTCTAAATTAGTTGATTAGTGTGAGACCAGACTATATGAGAAAAATGCTTATGCCATCTATTATTCCAATTCAGGATTATTGTAATCTGATTTCTTCTCACTCAAAGCTTTCAAATTCCCAACAAAAAGCTTTAAAAAGAAAGATGGATCCCAGCTTAATTAAATCACAATGTAGCTTCCTAGAACTAACTCACATATATACATAATTATATATACACATATATAATATACTATATATCTTTAAAACACAACTATTTGAAGGCACCAGAAATCAACCCAAAGAAATGAGAAATAGAAAGGACACATTTCAGAAAACCCAGTCCCCATGATGAGAATAGGCTTCAAAGTGTTATGAGATCGAAAAAAAAAAAAAAAAAAGGAAAATATACACAGGATTGAACAGTGTACAATTTATTTGGGACTTCTGAACAGATCATATTATGGACAGTAGCAGGACAGGTTAATCTCTGGAATTTGTATCAGAGGGAGGAAGCTTCTATAAAAGCCACACACACACACACACAAAAAAAACAAAAAACAAAAAACAAGAATTCAGTCATGTTGGAATGTACTTGGTTTATCTCAAACTAATATCAAGGGTGTTAGCCACATTCCTGGCATCGACAGCAGCAGGGACAGGTTGAAAAGATCCACATACCAATGTAAGGGTTTTGTTTGTTCAGAGTGTGCTGAGAAACTATCCAGGGAAATCTGACCAGGGTTACTCAAGCTCAGTCATGGCAGTTGTGACTGGAGATGGCTACAATTAGGTCAAGCTGAATCCCTACAGACACTATTTTTGAAAGAAATATTATAACAGATAAAATTACCAAGTTTGTCTGGCCTAGGCATCAGGAAATTCTTTAATAGGTAGATGTATATGAATGAAGAGTTCAGGACTGTCAGCAAAAGTAGAAAAGGGTAGGGGAAGTGGATGAAAGGAAAAAGCTTCAGCGGCATGAAGTGACAAATATGTAAATGAAGCTCATTCATATATTTAACTTATTGCCAAACCAAATATGTACAATGGAGAACTCAAGAGACATGGAGCAAAAGAAACAGCTGCAAGGTGAAACATTCACAAGATATTTTGCAACTGCTCACCACAGGGGCAAAATGTATACAGTTTTATTCTTGGCAAGTTAATTCTTTCCTAGAGTGAAAACTACCCTTCAGAGAAATAGAAATGCATCCAGGATCTGCAAAAAGTATCATTAAAAATGTCTACTACTCAATTAAAAATCATAAGATATACAAATACAGAGGCAAATATACACCATACTTTACAAAAAATTAAAAATCAGCCAATAAAAATGAGTTGTTATATTAGGTGGTATTATCAATATGTTATGACTATAAAGTAGCTATAATTAATATGTCAGAATTAATGTATATAATTTATATATATGCATACAATATATAAAAACATATACATATATGGAATCATACCAGAGACACAAACTGTTAGAATCAGATAGAAATTTTAGAGTTGAAAATTAAATGAAATAAAAACTATTCCATGGGCTTAAAATCAGACAGAGTATTTCAATGTAAATGGTAAGTTAACTTGAAGATAGATGAATAGAAATATCCAATCTAAAAGAAAAAAGCTTAACAAAAACTTGATACAGATGAGTACAACAGGTCCATACTTATAATCCCAACACTCAGGAGTCAGAGACAGGAGAATCATAAGTTTGAGGGCAGCCTGGGCTACATAGTGAGTTCAAGACCAGTATAAGCTACCTAATGAGACACTGTCTTACAGAAATTGAGGGCTGGGGATTTGTAGCTCAATGCTTTCCTAGCATGTGAAAGAATTTGGGTTGGATCCACAGCACCAAAAACAAAACAAAAAGCAAAAGTCAAGCAAAAAAAAAAAAAAAACTGTAAGAATTTTTGAAAAGGTCATTGTGTACGGATAAAAGAATCAATACAATAAGAAGATATAAAAACTATAAATATATATGTATCCAACATGGGACTACCATATAGAGAGAGTAACTCCAATCTAATAATAGTTGGAAACCTCAACACCTCTCTTTCCTTAATGGACAAATCATCCAGACAGAGAATCAACAAAGAAAATCACAGTTGAATAATAATATACAGCAAATGGACCCAACAGATATTTGAAAATATTTCATT
>VMDO01036328.1:0-15252 GCA_007922755.1 Pedetes capensis
CCAGGTTATCTCATTGTATCCCTGTAAAACAGATACCATCAGAGCAGCGCAGAACGAGTGCCATTTGTAAGTGTCCAGCACATGCCTGGAAAGTCATAGACACGCCCGATCCTCCTTGAATTTCAATCACAGGCCTTTCACCATGCATTTAAGGATAAGCGTACGCCTCAGATTGTGCAGATAAGAGAGAGGAAATAAGTACATCTCTTCTCCCAGTAGGTATTAAAGGAGTTTAACAGTTTGACTTTGATCCCTAAACTCTGACACTTTGGCGCAGGCTGTGCTGATGAGCCCTCCAGAGAATAATGGACGTTCGCTGTCACAGAAAGAGGCCAGAATGAGTTGTTCAGCATAAAATTGGTGAGGCTGCTGGCATGGCTTCTGGTGATTTGCATGCAGAAGTTGACACTATGAAGAAAATCCTCTGTCGCAGCGCAGAACCTTTTCCACACGACACAGGGGGAATGCAGGAGAAGGGGAGATGAGAGGTTGGGACCTGGGACAGCCAGCGGGGAAGCAAGCGCCCCTGGACCCTGAAGACGAGCACGGAGTCCCCGATTACAAATATTCTAGGATGGCGCCACCAGTCCCTCGGGCCGTATACCATCACCATGGAAACAAGATTTGAACCCCAGCCTCCATCATCCTAGGAACCAAGGGAGGAGCAGCAATGTCCCTTCAGGATGCCCACTTGCCCCAGCTCTGCCCCACGGACCAAAGACAGTGTGTCCTCTGCTGTCCACAGGTCCTGCTCCACCCAGCCAGCTTAGCCCACTCCCCTCACCCCACATCCAGCTGGCCCCTGACGCCCAACGACAGCCAAAGGCTTCTGGACTCTGCAGAAAGCCCCAAAGCTGTGCAAAGCCACCTGGGTGGCAGCACATTCCAGGAGTCAGCCTTCCAGCACCCTCGACACACAGTCTGCAGGGGGTGTTCTGTGACAGCTCCGTCCACTCCTGGTCCCCTCCCCCAAGAGGACTGGAGACATCGCTCTTCCTCAAGTGTTCTGCTGTTCTGTAGACTTTATATAAGTTTGGTTTTCTGACTTTCAAACCTAAAAAGTCAGAAAAGAAAAGCAAAGAAAAGAAAAAAGGAAGGAAAGAAGAAGAAAGAGAGAAAAAGGAAGGAAAGAAGGAAGGGAAGGAAGGAAGGAAGGATGGAGGGAGGGAAGGAGAGAGAGGGAGGGAGAGAGGGAGGGAGGGAGAGGGAGGGAGGGAGGGAGGGGAAGGAAAAAGGGGAGGAAGGAGGGAAGGAAGGAGGGAAGGAAGGAAGAAGGGAGGGAAGGAAGCAGAGAGGGAGGGAGGGAGAGAGGGAAGGACAAAAGGGAAGGGAGAGGAGGAGAGGGGAAGGAAAATGCCTTTGAGGAAGACTTCCTCAAAGTCTTATAAATCCAATAAATAATAAAGCATCATAAAGTCTTAAAGGGATATGACACTGTAGAAGAGTTGTTCAATGAGCAACCTGCCTCACCCCTATATTTCCTTTTACCTCGGCACTTCCTCCTTTTGGACAGATGAGGTCATCATCCTAGGAAAGAGGTGGCATAAATACACAGAAACAAAAAACACTTTTTTTTTCTTGCTTTTACCTTCAAAAAGTTTAGAACTTTGTATTTCAATGACCTAAACCCTGGGGGAAATCAGGTAGCAGAAAATCCAAGGTGCGAGGGTACCACTCCTGAACAGAACGAATTTGCTAAACTAAGAAATCCATTCCTGGAGCTGAGGCAAGAAGATTAACTGAAGTTCAAAGCCAGCCTGGGATACATAGTGAGTCCCAGGACAGCCTGGGCTACATGATGAGACCCTGTCTCAAAAATAAAAGCAACTCCCCACCTTGGAGAAGCACAAATATAGCCATTTGGCACAAAGTTCTCGGAATTCATTCTGTATGCACCAAGGACAGAAATGCAGTTGTCCCCCATATCCATGGAGAAGACAGTCAAAAAACGAGTCAGTACCTGACTCACAGCGACCCTACATACAACAGGCAAAACACTACTGTCAGTCCGTCTCTGGTATTCATAGGGTTTTCAATGGCGGGTTGATTTTTGGGAGTGGGCTTCCAGGTCCTTCTCCCAAGCCTACAGCACCTGGTGTTCCCAGGCAGTCTCCCATCCAAGTACTAACCAGGCCCAACCCTGCTTAGCTTCTGAGATTTGACAGGATCAGATGCCACATTGCTGCAGCTGCAGGAGGATTCGGTATGCTTAGCCCACAGATATATAGGTTAGTAATCCCTAATCCAAAACTCCAAAATCTGAAATTTGATGAGCACCACCCCTGGACCTAGACATATCAGAAATATAGAAAAGGAGAAAAAAACAGCAGACAGGTAAGCCTAGAAAGACAGTCTATGAGGCATCTGATTCATCAGACTAAAGAAGAAATCTCAAATAAGCAAAGTTCCTCAGCTGTGACTGCCAAGAAGTGAAAGCCTTTCTAAAATCAATTACAAAGAAAGAATGCATGTTGAAAAGATTGATTCGATCACATGAAAAATTTTAAAAACCTAACAAATAGCCTTAAAAAGAAAATGACTGTCAAGGAAGAATTATTCGCAACATATTAAACCAGATACAGAGGTAGAAGCCGCACTATGTGAAGAGTTCTTATAAATCAATAAGAGGAAAATATATTAGAAGAAATGAGCAAAGGACGTGAGTAGCAGTATTAACTCCTCTTAAAACAATTAGCTGAGTTGGGAGAGTGTGGCTTCACACTCTCTGAGGACCAGGGTTCGACCCGCAGCACTGCAAAAATGGGAGGATGTGGCAATCCACTCCTGAAGCAATCCTGACACAATCAGCCATTGAAAACCCTATGAGGTTTGCTATGAATTGGATCCAACTCAATGGCAACCTGACAACAACAACAACAAAAATTCAAACAAGCAAATTTCAGTAATAGTTTCCACATATCATCTTTAAAGAAAATTTAAAAATAATTATAATCTCTAGTTTTGCAGAAGAAAAAGAAATTAAGATGTCTTTCAACATTTAGTAAGTACGCAATGGTAGGAATTTTCTGGAAGAAAAAAAGACAATAGCATCAAAACTGTAAAATAAGTAAATTATTCAACAATTCCACCCATTTGAATTGATCCTGAGGACCAATCATCAGGCAAGCAAGTCAATAAAAAATAAACTGTAAAGACAAATCCATGTCTCTCAAACAAGGAGCAAGGTCAAAGACATTTCATAACCTGCCCAAATTCCTTCAGCCTCTAAGCAGCAGAACATGCATTTGAACCCAGATATACCTTCCTCGGGGTTGGGATTTAGTTCAGTTGGTAGAGCACCACCATTCTGCAGTCTCTGAGATCCAGAGTTCGATTCCCAGCACTGCAAAAATGGGAGAAGGACGTGGCAATCCACTCCTGAGGCAATCCTAAATCAGTCAGCCACTGAAAACCCTCTGAGGGTTGCTATGAGTCAGACATGACTTGACGGCATCTAACAACAACATACCTTCCTCAGAGCATCTAAGGGCAGCATATCTACAATTGATGGGTGATAAATAATACAAGCGGTCAGTAAGCAATTGTCGGTGGGTCAAACTCAGGGCCCTGCCATGCAAATAACATGAAAATCAAGGGCTACTCTAACAGGAGCATTGTACGTTTGTGGGGATCCAAACATTCAGGGCATGCAGTCGTCCAATCCCATCAGATCTCAGAAGCTAAGCAGGAAGATAAGCAGGGTGGGGCCTGGTTAGTACTTGGATGGGAGACCTGGGAACAACAGGGGCTGTAGGCTTGGGAGACAGACCCAGCAACCCACTCCCCAAAACCCATCCTCCATTGAAAACCCTGTGAACAGCAGAGAAGCACTGACAATAGTGTTTTGCCTATTGTATGTAGGGTCGCTATGAGTCGGATATGGACTCGATGGCACCTAACCACCACCACAAGAAACATTCAGGAGTGTGGGAGGGAAACACTTGAAGTCTCCTGGGTATTTCCTCAGCTCTCCAGGCCAGGACAAGACACACCAATGAATGTTGACCGCCTTGGCCTGTTTCTCCTACAAACGACCAACCAGGATGTGTCTGAAAGACATCTCTCTCATTATTAAGAGTCCTTGTCTTCTGAATGACAAATCACTTCCTCCCAGAGCAACCCTGGGAGCATGTGTCTACTGGAGTTGAAATTTTATCTAGGACCACAGTTCTGTGAGTGATTGCTGCATTCCGTGGATTAATGACCACAGAATCAGGAGCACAGAACAGATGGGCAGGCAGAAGCAAGTCTGACAATCTCCTTGAATTAGGAAACAATGCGACAAGACTTCCAGGGGGACAAGATGTTGGGACAAGACTTCGGGGGGGTGGGGGGTGGAAATCTGTGACCTCTTCATGCGTTTTGCCCACGGAAAGCTGCCCCTCTGCAGACCAGAAACATGCTATCAATTGCACGGGGCTGCGGTGAAATCGTGGCCTTCTGTGGTTTGGGACGTCATCTGGGAAAACTTGTCTTGGATGTCAAAGAAGGTCCAGCATGCAGGGGCTGATGGGGTAGAAATCTCTGTGCAATAACATACTGTGTATGCATGCGTGTGTTATCTGTTGTGGTTCAGATATGTCCTTCAAGGGTTACAGAGTCTGAGGCCCCCACAAGGGGATCTGCCCGATCGTGTTTTTTAAGCCAGTCATTCCTGGGCACAGCATGGTGGTCCATCCAGCCAAGAGCTAGCAAGTGGGCAACCCCAGATCACTTCTTTCTGAGTTCCTTTTGTCTGCCTCTGTTTCCCTGCATCTCAGACAGACTCTAGAGTCTGGGGTCCTGCAGGGAATCTCAGTTTAGATGCCTGGCAAGTTTACATCTTGCATAATGGGACTATTTTCTGATAGGGAGTTTAAACTCAATCACTTCTGACCCTCTCTCTGACTCTGTCCTGTCTCTAGGTATGCCACAACTGAGACTCTCTCTGGGTGTAAAAGAACTAAGTAGAAGTAAACATGCTAAGAAATGAAGACTAAAGCGAACTCTCAGACAAGAAACGGACAGCTTTGGTGGCATTACGTGGTGATTAAATCAGAAACCCAGGTAGTTTCCTTCCCTGATTGCTTCTATGTTCTAAATTTCCCAGGGCTAGGAATATAGCACAGTACTAGAGTGTTTGCCTAGCATGTGTGAGGCCCTGGGTGCAACCTCTAGCACTGAAAAGACAAAGAAAAAGATTCATTTTCTAACTTTCCCAATTCTTTATTACAAATCTTTGTCAAGTCTACTTTGAGGAGGCAACTCTTCCCCAGTTGTTTCTTGAATGCCTTTCAGCCTGGGGGGCTCATTTTCCAACACTATATCTGACGGTGTTTCTCTGCTATTCATAAGGTTTTCAATGGCTAAATGTTTTGAGAGTAGGTTAGCCATGTCCTTCTCCCTAGCCTGTCTTAATGTGGAAGCTCAGCTGAAACTTATCCACCCTTGATAGCCCTGCTGGTATCTGAAATATCAGTGGCAGAGCTTTCAGCATCACAGCAACATGCAAGCCCCACAGCACAAGCTGATGGACACATGTGGGACATAGATAATGAATATCAGTCAGATGAAGCAAACCACAAGTGTGGATGGATATTGGGGATGAAGATAGTAAGAAGTATCGGAAGGCTCTAGAGAAAGTAGCTGTCAATGGAAGTCTCTGGAAAGGGCGAGAGGAGAACCGCTGTTTGACTTTGGTTCTTGGGGATTTTAGAAGACAGATCAGTCTAGAATAAAGGTATATGGCATGTCAAATAAAGTCAAAAACAGAGACATGTAAACTCCCCAACACTGAGGGAACCACGCCTTATGGAGCCTATGGGGGACAGAGGTTAGTAAATTATTGGCCGATGTTTTTTGGTGTGGCCAAGCATTTCACACCAGTGTGTGCATATGCGTGTGTATATATAAAATTTCATAATAAATTCCTCTCATTTTATTTCTCCTTTATATTACAATCATTATATTGACTTTTAAATTATGCATTGTAGATTGGTTATCTATGAACTCATTTCAGGAGATAATGTAAAATGTTTGTTATAAAAAGAAGACATTGGACAAAATAGATATTGAGAACCATGAGCTGAGTAAATTCGAGGAGGACAGGAAGGTTCCATGAAGCCAGAGGCGGGCACAGTAGTGGGGATGAACGATGTGAGGGGATGAGTAACGGGAGCTAAGAAAGAAGCAGATGACGTGAACATCACCGTATACAGAGACAGCCGGACCACGGAGCTAACACAGCCACAGCTCCGGCTAAATCTTCCCACACAGGGCCCATTCCATGGACATACGGTCATGTGTTCATTTGTTTGTTCCCATACGATGTTTTTGTTTTTTATTTTTATTTTTCTGGTACTGGGGATTGAACCTAGGGCCTTGCGCTTGCATGCTTTGCAAGTGCTGGACCACTGAGCTGCACTCCCAGCCCATTTTCTTACTTTTTGAGACAGGGTCTCGCTAAATTACGCAGACTGCCTCTGGTCTCAAACTTGCGATCCTCCTGCCTCCACCTCCCCCGCCGCTGAGATTACAGGCGTGCGCCACCACACCTGGCTCTCCAAATGATGTTTTGATTTCCTTTCTAAAGAGGGTCCCCAAAATTGTACACACAGGGACCCACACACTCTGGACCCAGGCCTGCTCCGATGCAATTCATGTTTCCATGATAGGAAACCCACGGGTGTGTTTAAGCAGAGAATAGACCCAGCCCTTCCAACGGGAAGGTCAATGGACCCCTCAGGCCTCACAGACAAGCCTCCAGATCCTTATTCCCCACTCCATGGCAGCAACACAGGCCATGACGTTCGGACCTGCCTTCTACAGAGTCCACGTGCGCACTCACACATGCCACTGCTGGGCCATCCCGGCACATCCACTGTCCAGTCTAATCCAGTAAACTCTCCAAGTGTAAGTGCTCCAGGTACATTCCACTCCCAGGACAAATTAACTACCCTGGGTGAAGGCACCAAGGCCAGCCCTGTCCGCACCCTGCTGTGAGGATGCTGTTAGGTGCTGTCGAGTCGGATCCGACTCACAGCAACCTCAAGTACAGCAGAACGAAACACTACCCAGAGCAGTGCCACGCACACGATCTTTTTATGTTTGAGGCCAATGTTGCAGTCACTGTGTTTCTTCTCATTTTGAGTCTTGCCACATTAGCAAAAGGGAGGTCTCAGAGGCTCTACTCCATTCCCCTCTTTAAGGTGGACTCTACTCTGAGGAGGCAACTTTTCCCCAGTCGTTTATTGAATGCCTTCCAGCCTGCAGGGCTCATTTTCCAGCACTATATTGGACAGTGCTTCTCCGCTATTCATAAGGTTTTCAATGGCTGATTGTTTCAGGAGTGGGCTGCTGGGTCCTTCTCCCTGGTCTATCTTGGTCTGGAAGCTCAGCTGCAACCTATCCACCATGGGTGGCCCTGCTGGAATCTGAAATACCAGTGGCAGAGCTTTCAGCATCACAGAAACACACGAGCCCCCAGAGGACAAACTGACAGGCACGTGGGGGCTGTGAGGACTCTCCTTGATATTTCTCATACCTGAATCTGTGGCCCCATTATCCAGGTAAGCTACAGCTACCCCAGCCCTCGCTGCAAATGCTCTCAACCCCTCCACCGACATTCACTAGACCTCCAGACTATACCATGCACTAGATCTCATGGTAGATGGTGGAAAGATGGAGTAACATCACTGGATAGCTGTTAGGCACCTGTTCCGTCCCTCACCAGCCATGTGAACTTGCACAAGAAACCTGAGTGCAAATTTCTCTCTACTGTGAAACAGAATGCCAGCAATGGTCACCTTCTGCTTCCACCTGCCCAGCCAGTCTTCCTCCTTCCCATTTAATTTTCCATGATATCCATAGTTACCTCATTGTGGAATGGTTTCTGTACAGTAAGTTCTTACGTTTAGTTTGATTAGCTTTGCCAACCACGTCCTTCCACGTTACCTCCACTGAACACAAGTTAAGGAACACTTCCATCTCCTCAGAAATTCTCTTCCTTATTCTTTCAGAACAACTCCTTGCTCATGAGCTATAACTACTTCTGGCATCCATCACCATAGATAAGTATTATCATACAAAAAGAACGTATCTTTCACATCCAGCTGATATTTGGGAGCTACCTGGATGCCACGATATGCACGGCTTGCCTTCTTGCTGTAGCTGTTGTTACAGCTACATTCTATGTTGCTACATTCTAGTGTATGAATATATACCACAATTTATGGACCCATTTGCTTGATGGTAGATATGTGGCTTATTTCCAGGTATTGCCTACGCCAAGCAAAGCTACTATGTGCACTAGTGTGCAGGTCTTTCTGTGAACACACAACCATACTTCTGTTGGGTGCATATCACAGAGTGGAATGTCTGGGCCACTGGATAAATGGAGGTGAAACTTCACAAGCAATGGACCAACGGTTCTCCATGTGGGTGGTTGCACCATTTGGCATTTCCCCAGGAAGCTCTGTGTGTTCCAGCCGTCTGCTCCATAGCCTAACACCTGCTTTCACAGTTTTGTTGGTTGGTTTGGTTCTGTCACTTTAACAGGTGTGGAATAGAATCTTGTTGTGATTTTAATTTACATTTCCTTGGTGACTGATGATATGAAACATCTTTTCATCCACTTATTAGCTATGCATCGTCCTTTTTGAATGAAATACCTGTGAAAGCCTTCTGCCCATTTTAATGAGGGTGTGTATTTGCATATGTTGTTGTTGTTGTTAGGTGGCATTGAGTTGTGTCTAACTCATAGCAACCCTCATAGGGTTTTCAATGGCTGATTGTTTTGGGATTGCCTTGGGAGTGGATTGCCATGTCCTTCTCCCATCTTTATGGTGCTGGGAATCGAACCTGGGACCTCAGAGACTGCAGAGCATTGCTCTACTGAGCTAAATCCTAGCCCATAGATATGTAGGCATTCGTTATATATGCTGGACATGAACCATTTGTTGTATAAATGCTCTCTAAATATTGTTTATCCAGTCAATGGGTTGAGACATATGAATAACCACACCTATCCCAGGAGTTTCCAGTAACAAGAGCCAATAAAATTCTCTGTCTAAAAGGTCAATTGAATTGAGCCTCTGGACTCTGTCCTTTGCAAGTGGGAAGCCCACTGATACATAAACCATATAATAATCTGGTTTTCTGTTGTCTTCTCTCTCCCCGCCCCACTCTTACACACACCTTTTTAGCAGCATCAAGGAAATAATCTTTCTATAAGAGAGGAGAAGAAGAATCTGGTGCTATGGGAGTTTATGATAAGAGCTCTTAACTAAACCTGGAAAAGCATGTCAAATAAACTTTCTAACAGAACACTAGAAGATTACCAAGCAATAGTAAGACCCGGAAAGGAAGGTGGCAGAGAAAATGGAGTTTCTAGGCAGTAGGCACACCCTGTAAAAGGGTCAATGGAATGCAAATGGTGGCATGTAGGCAAAACTGCAAGGTGGGGCGGGGCTGGGCGGGACATGATAGGAGAAGAGCGTAGGGGCTTAGGTGAGATCAGATTACTGAGGATCTTCGCCATGGAACAGTGTTCACTCCTTGTCCTATAGACTTGGCTTCTCCAAGTGTGATCTTCCGAGCAGCAACCTCATCATCACCGGGAGCTTGCTAGAAACGATTAGACCAGAATTTCCATTTTCACAATACCTCCATGTGATTCATTATCGGAAATAAAGTCTGACAAGCACTGCTGGAGTCAACGGGAGCCACCTGAAGCTTTTGCGCAAGGACATGGTGCGATAGATTCATGGGTTGGGAATTTCACCCTAAAATAGCAAGGAGAATTGTGCAGAAAAGGACAGATCACAGGTGAAAAGATCGGCGAAGAGCCCAGGGGAGTGGGAGCTCCCTAGACTTTAGATGTCACTGTTGTTTTTGATCAGACTCTTCCACAATCAGTTTACCTTGAAGGCACCCCCAATAATACTGTCCTTGTAAGAATTTTCTGGAGATATTTCCTAGTATTAATAACTGTACGAAGAATCACCATCATTATAATATCAAGAGCAATTTGACATGCAACTACCAGGCACTAACAAGAAACCATATGTGTATTATTTCTATCCTTTGTGCTGCTGCTGCTGCTGCTGCTGCTGCTGTTAGGTGTCCTGGAGCTGCGTCCAACTCATAGCGACCCTCATAGGGCTTTCAATGGCTGACTCTCTCAGGATTGCCTCGGAAGTGGATTGCCACGTCCTTCTCCCAGTTTTATGGTGCTGGGAATTGAACTCAGGACCTCAGAGACTGCAGTGCAGCGCTCTACCTACTAAGCTAAATCCCAGCCCATCCTTCGTAACAACCTTGAAATAATAGCAGCTACCATAGAAGTATCCTGCTGTCCTGCTCTGAATCCAGTTCCCACCTAGACCTACAAGAGCGCTCCCTCTCAGCCAGGGGATTTTAGTGGAACTGCCAGCAACCCTAGCTCCATCTTACTGACCATGGTGATTGGTTCAGGGAAGAACATATGATTCAGTCAAAACCAATGACAAGCCGGAAAATGTCTGCAGTGCTTCTGGGAAAAAAATACCCCTGCGAGAGCTCTCCAAAGAAGTGGCTTCAAAACTGTAATGGGAAGATGAGTACATATGAGTACATATGCAACAGTGGAGGTCACTTTTGCTAGTATAGCAGAAGCCACTTGGAGGATAACTCTGACTATGGGAAGATGTCCAGAGTCTCTAGGAAATACAGTTAGATTTCCTGATGCCAAATAACCTCTGGGCTGGATCAAGCTGCACCAAACTTGTTGTTAGCTGCTGTTGAGTCATTGGGCTGTCTAACTCATAGTGATGCTACGTACAACAGGTGAAACAGTATTTCAGTGCTTCTCTGCTATTCATAGGGTTTTCAATGGCAGATTGTTTTGGGGGAGTAGACTGCTGGGTCCCTCTCCCATGCCTACAGCACCTGGTGTTTCCAGGCAGTCTCCCATCCAAGTCCTAACCAAGCTCAACCTGCTCAGCTTCCGAGATCTGACGGGATCAGACGCCACAGTGGTACAGCTGCAGGCCACGTGAACTTAGTTACTTCTAAAATTTTCTGTTAAATAAACCAATCTCTATCACTGTTTAAGCCAGTAGCTATGTCACTTGCCAACACCTATTTCCTAATTAATAGAGTGGCATCATTTTCATTTCCTATACTAAGAAGCTGTAAATGACAGAAGCTAAATTATCTATGTGGTCACAGACTTTCTATTTAAAATAAAATCCGTCTCACTAGAAACACCAGGCTTGTTCTAAGCTCTGCTCCTTCTCGTACTTAAAAATATTCGAATCAACACTAAAACATAAATGAGGAACTAAGAAAATGTAATTGGAAACTATGTGATGCATAATTTATACAACCAGGGGGAAAAAAGCACAGCTTGAGAAAGTGAAATATTTTCCATCTCTCATTTACGTACTTATTTAATTTTAACTTGCCAAGTCATTCAGGGGATATTTACCAAAAGCCCACATTATACGCAAGCCACTGTGTCAGAAATATAAACATGAATAAGAGATTGGTTCTACCTGTGTACTCACCAAACAGCAGGGTCTGAAAAGAATGAAGCAAAATGGACAATACTGAAAAGGGAAGCAGGCAGGGGCACAGGTAGAGCTGGGGACAGCAAACCCTTAGGCTGGGCAAATCAAAGACCCACCAGACAGGAAACCAGCAAAGGAGTGGAAGATAGGGGCCAAAACGCATCCCACGGGATCCAGATGGACACGTGGAACCGTTCACTCAACAACAGCAGAACCTGCGTGTTTTCTAGCACCACAGGACCCTCCTCAAAGCACATCCTACCCTGGGACACAGAACGTAACAACATTAAAAGAAGTAAAGCCATACAAACTGTTTGCTCTGACCACAATGGAACCAGGTTAAATATCTACAGAAGAAAAACAACAGGCAAAAACCTCTAAGCTTTAGGAAATTAAAGATCATACTTCGAAATTGTTCATGGGTGGAAGAGGAAGTTTCCAAGGGAATAAAAACATATAAAACCCGATAAAAACATCTCGATGTATAGGATGCAGCTAAAGTAGAGCTCAAAGGGAAATTTACAGAACTAAATTCTTTTTTTTTTAAGAAAAGGAAAAATCTCAAATCGATAATCTGAATATATACACTAAGAAACAAGAAAAAGAGTAAACGTACCCAAAGCAAGCAGAATAAACAATGAGAGAGAGAGAGAGAAAGAGAGAGAAAGAGAGAGAGAGAGAGAGACCCACCCCAATGAAATTCAAATTAGGAAAAACTCAATAGAAAAAACTGTTTTTCTGAAAAAATAACAATGACAAAATTATAGCAAAGTTGACAGAAATAAAAAGAGGAAACATAAGTTGTCAATATCAAGAATGAAAGAGAAAAGAGCACTGCACATCCTGGGGTCATTAAAAACATAGTAAAAGAATTCTATGAACAAGTGCACATTCATAAATTCAACAACTTAGAAGGAATGAGACAATTCCTCAGCAATCATCAACAAAGATCAAACTGAAAAACCGACTCGTTCTCTAAATAACAAAGAACTTAAATTCATAATTCCCATGTTCCCAAGAAGAGAAATCTCCAGACCCAGATACTTGTATTGGAGATTTCTGCCAAGTATTTCAACAAGAATAAGCGTCAATTGGGCATCATCCCGTCCCAAAATAGAAATCACTTCTCAAGCCATCTTATGAGGTCAGCATTGCCCTGACACTAAAACCACATGATTACAGTGAATGTGATGACAGGAGGCGTCCAGTCCATGTCCGACTCAAAGCGACCCTATATACAACAGGTGAAACACTACTGTCAGTGCTTCTCTGTTGTTCATAGGGTTTTCAATGGCAGATGGATTTTTGGGACTGGGTTGCCGGGTCCTTCTCCCAAGTCTACAGCACCTAGTGTTCCCAGGTGGTCTCCCATCCAAGTACTAACCAGGCCTGACCCTGCTTAGCTTCTGAGATATGATGGGATAGGATGCCATAACCATATGGCTTCAGGTAATGATGAATACAGAAAAGAAAATACAAAGCAATAGGTCACATGAACACATACACAAAAATCCTTACCAAAGCCAAGGGTGGTGGTGCACACCTGTAATCCTTGCAACTCAGGAGGCAAGAGGAGGAGGAGTTTCAGGCCAGAGGCAGCCTGCATAATTTAGCAAAACCCTGTCTCAAGATTAAAAAATAAAAATAAATGGAATGGAGGTCCTGCTCAGTGGTAGAGCACTTGCAAAGTGTGCACAAGACTCTAGATTCAACCCCCCAATACCATAAAGAAAGAAAAAGAAAAAAATCCTTAACAAAATTTTAGCAAATCCAACAATATATAAGGAGAATTATACACCATGACAAGTGGGATTTAGTCCAGGTATGCAAGACTGCTCAAAATAAAGAGGCTAATAAAAATTGATGTATTAAAATCATTTGACCCAATCCAACATCTTTAATGATAATAATTTTCAGCAAGTCCGGAATATTGGGTAACCACATCTACCTGACATAAATCACCTAAAACAGAAAATAAAAACTATAGTCACCATTATACTTAACTGTGAAAGACTATGTGCTCGAAAATGTGGCAAGAATGTCTACTTCCACTGTTTGATACAGTACTAGAAGTTCTAGCCACTGCAATAAGGCAAGGAAAATAAATAAAAACTATATGAATTGGGAAGAAAGAAAGAAAACTATGTTTATTCAAATATGACATGCTTGTCAACAGATGCCTGGCAACATGGAAAGTTCTAGAACTAGCAAGTATGTCAAGCAAGGTTATAGGATATATGACCATCATCAAATCAATTACATGTCAGTTCTCTAACAATGAACACAGAGGAACCAACATTAATAATACGGTATCATTTACAACAGGGCTAGGATTTAGCTTGGGCTTGGATTTAGCTCAGTGGGTAGAGCGCTGTGCTACAGTCTCTGAGGCCCCAAGTTCAATTCTCAGCACCGCAAAAATGGGAGAAGGGCCTGGCAATCCACTCCCAAGGCAATCCCGAAACAGTCAGCCATTGAAAACCCTATGAGGGTCGCTATGAGTCGGATACCGACTCTACGGCACCTAACAACAACAATAACAGGATTTAGCTCAGTTGGTAGAGCGCTGCTCTATAGTCTCTGAGGTCCCAGGTTCGAGTACCAGCACTGCAAAAATGGGAGAAGGGTGATGGCTACCATTCCCGAGGCAATCCCGAAACAATCAGCCATTGAAAGCTCTATGAGGGTCCCTACACGACTTGACAGTCCCTAACAACAATGATTTATAACAACTCTAAAGGGAATAAAATATTTAGTTATAAACTTAACAAAATATGTACAAGATATAAATGCTGAAAATGGCAAAATAAAAGTAATCAAGGAAGAACTAAATAAAGGGTGAGACATACTGGGTTCAGGAATCGGAAGGCTCACCACAGTAAAGAGGTTAAGTCTCCACAAATTGACCTATAATATAAGGCACCCCTATCAAATTCTACACAAGGTTTCCAGAGACGCAGACAAATGTATTCTAAAATTTATATGGCAGGCACAGCCCCTAAGAATGTTTAAAACAATCTTGAAAGAGAAGAACAAAGTGGCATCACTTTAAAGCTTCCTGTACAGCTATAGGAACAAAAGATAGTGCGGTATTGGCAGAAAGATAAACACATAAATCAGCGGAATGGAGCACAGAGGCTAGAAACAGACCCACACAAATATGTCCAACAGATATTGAACCAAAGTGTGGAAGCAATTCAAAGGAGGAACTGTAGCCTTTTCAACAAAGGATGGTGGGGCATTTGGACAATTTGCACAAACAATAAAATGAACATAGGCGTAAGCATCAAACTTTAGAGAAAATTAATGCAAAACAGGCCATGAATTTATTCATCCTTGTGTAGCATAAAGTTGTAACACTTTCAGAACAAAACTAGGAGAAAACTTTTGGGACCTGGGTGGGGCAAAGATTCTTAGATTTGACCTCAAAAGGATAATCCACAAAAGAAAATTTTACCCATCAAAATTAAAATCTCTGAGCTGAGAATGCAGCTCAGTGATAGAGAAATTGTCTCCAATGTGCAACACCCTGGGTTCAACCCCAGCACTGCAAAAGAAAAATAAAAGACCCTACTAAAAGGATTTAAAGACAAGCTACAGACTAGAAGAATCACAAATCCAGTAAGAAACAAATTTCTAGGATAAAGAACTCTTAAAATGCAACATTAAAACTAAACAATCGACATAGATATGAACACAGCAAAGAAGATATAAAAACAGCAAG
>VMDO01036329.1:0-15252 GCA_007922755.1 Pedetes capensis
TGTTTGAGGTTCATCTATGTAGTGCATATTAACTATTTGCCCCTTTTTATTGCTGAATAAGGTTCCATTTTATGGACATGATGCAATTTGTCTACTCATTCATTAGTTGAAAGATATTTGGGTTGTTTGCAATTTTTTGTGATTTTGAATGAATCTTTTATAAACTTGTCATTTCTGTTTTTAGATATGTAGGAGTGGGTTGTATAAAAAATGTTTAACTTTAGAAGAAAATGCCAAACTGTGTTCCAAAATGACATACCATTTTGCATATCCATGAGCAATGTATGAGAGTTCCTGTTGTTCTATATTGTTGCTAACACTTGCATTGTTAGTTTAAAAAATATTTTAGCCATTCTGGTGATTATGTAGTGTAATGCCATGGAAATTTGCATTTCTTTAATCCTTTAATGAATAATGAAATTCAGTACCTTTTTAAAAACTAATTTTAAATCTATTGCCCTTTTTCAATTTTTAATTTTTTTGTTTTCTTTTTACTGACTTTTGAGAGTCTTTTATATGTTCTAGGTAGAAGATCTTTACAAGACATGTGGTTTGTAAATATTTTTCCTAGTCAGTGACTTGTCTTAATGTTTTAACTGTTTTTCACACAGTATGAATTTTGATGAAGTCCCATTTATCAAGTTTATTCTCTTATTGGTTGTGCTATTGGTGTTACATCTAAGAAATCTTTGCAAAACTCAAGGTTATGGAAATTTTTCTCTTATTTCTTTGTAAGTTCTATAGGCATTACATTTAACTCCTTCAGCCATTTTGAGTTAATTTTAAAATATGGTATAAGGCATGAGTTGAGATTAATTTTTTTGTATATGGATATCAGTTGCTCATGCACCATTTATTGAGAAGACTATATTTCCCTATTGAATTACCTTGGTACCTTTGTCAAAAAGCAATTGATCATACATGTGTAGATCTATGTCTGGATGTTCTCTTTGTTCTTTCAATCTATGTGCTCATTTTGTCACTGATAACAGACTTGATTCTTTACTTTTATAGAAAGACTTGAAATCAGATAATGTGAGTCCTCTGACTTTGTTCCTTTTTGAAATTGCTTTGGCCATAATAGTTTTTGGATTTTTCTTTTTCAAAGTCTTCATGGTACTATTCAGATCTTTCCTGCATCTGTGCCACTTAATGGCTAGTATAGCATCTGCCTAGTGGTCTACTGTTTAGTTCAGTTCTCAAAATCCTTTATATGCTGTTTAGGATCTGATCAATGAATATGCAGCTTGAGGGTTTTTCTAGAAATTTATAACAAACTTTGTAGGATTCTCTCACAATCTTCTCCCTCTCCAAAATCTCCAAGTCCTTTCCTGTTCTCTGTGACTACTCTTTTAGGTTCTCCAGCCAGAATGATAGGACTTTAGTTACCTAGTTTGCTATATACTCCTCCCTACTTTAGCTGCATCCAGGGATAAGTAGCTATAAGATCAAAAGAGAAAAAAATATGGTGGTGCTTATCTCACCCTGTTGGGGCCCCAGCTCCTCCAATTGGAGTGAAAATTTGCTCTCTACTTAGAGTTTTAGGCATCTACAGCTCCCCCTCTCAATGCTGATGCTGCTAACACTGCTAGTCCCTCTATGATGGAAATGCTTGTAGACAGGTCATAAAAGTATGAAAAAGAAGAAGATGAAGGAGTAGGGGGAGGAAGAGAAGGAAAAAGAAGGAAGAGAATGAAGGGGATGAGGAGGAAGAGGAGAAAAAGAGAAAAAGGAAAGAAGGAAGGAAGGAAGGAAGGAAAGAAGGAAAGAAGGAAGATAGGAAAGTTGGGTGGGGATTTAATCCACTTTTACTGAGTTCTAGGAATTTCCTTTACTATTCATCAAAGCAGAATAGGAAGCACTACTGTTTATTTAAGAGGAAGAGGAGGAAGACTCCTTAGTGCCACAAGTGACCAGTGCCTCCCAGGAGTCTCTAAGCTCTTAGGACTCTGACTGGATTTCCCTGAAGCTTCTATTTTTAATTGGAAGGGACTTCTCTGTGAGAGAGGGTGGAGAGCCCCAAAATGGAGCCAGTGTAGGCCTCCAGGGTCCAGGGAATCAGTGGCTGTCTCTGCCTGCCTAAGGCTCTGAGTAGGTTTCAGAGTTACTTTTCCTTCACTACTTACCCTTGGGTCTTCCTGGTTGATGTGCATTTTATTTGTTTACAGTGAAGGTATCTTTCACAAAAACTTGAGCACTACTATTTCTTTTCATCCCTTAATTTTCTCCTGGTTCTTATCCCATCCTTAACCTATATAGCATTAAAGCTAGTGGGTTGAAATATTTGCCTGATGAGGGATTTCAAGAGGCTAGGAGTTAGGGCAAGAAGGTAAGAAGAAGATGTTCACTTACAAGGTGTGACTGATGTTATGGTTTCCTCTTTCTCTGTGCCTGTGTGGTTACCATCCCAAGCTGACCATGGTGTACACATTCCTCCCTCTCTCCTTCCTGTGCAATTATACTGTAGGACACAAACTCTGAGAAATCTACAGTGTGCTGTTTCATGTGTTGGTGTTCTTAATTTTCTTAACAAGTAACCCCTATTATCCAGACATTAGTGGAATAATGCAAATTTCTCTGAGCAAAGGAAAATAAAAATATAGTGCACTTTTAGTGTTTTAAAAAACAAAAATTGGGCTGGCAATGTGGTTCAATAGTAGAGCCCTTGCCTGGAACACATGAGGCCCTGGGTTTGATCCTCAGCACTGAAAAAGTCATGGCAAATCTATATTATATCTGGTTGTTTGGGGGATTAGATTTTTTTTTTTTCGGTACTGGGGGTTGAACCCAGGGCTTCGTGCTTGCATGCTTTGCAAGTGCTGGACCAATGAGCTGCACCCTCAGCCCTTTTTTTTTTTTTCTTCTTCTTTTTTGAGACAGGGTCTCACTAAGTTATGCAGACTGCCTCTGGTCTCGAACTTGCGATCCTCCTGCCTCCACCTCACGAGCCACTGGGATTACAGGCATGTGCCACCACACCCGGCTGGGGGTTAGATTTTTATTGTTTAAGAGGAATAGGACCAGCCAAGCCATTTAGAGAAAACATGGGTCCAGATGATAATCTCAATGAAGAGTTTGATCTGCAGGGCCCAAAAAAGAAGCCAAATTTTATGCCATTTTGAGTGAACACTTACATTGACAAGGAAACATACTTGAATTTTCATTCATCTTTTCAGCTAACAAAGAATATTTCTACCAGGCTTTTTTCCTAATCATTTTACAGTTTGGAGAACCCAACTCTCCAAAACGTGAGATAAGCCAGCCAAGTCAGACTGAGACCAAGAGACAGCTCATCCCAGAGAAGAAGATGCTTAACAAAGGAAATCTGAAATATCTGTTTCCTCCATGGCCAGGAACTTCCAACTATATAGCCATATGACTTCATCGTGACATAGATGACAAAATTAGTGATGAAACAGCCACCATCATACTACCAGTAGTGGATAAAAACAGGAAAAAACTGAAATTGCCTCCCATCTGTAAGAAGAACCTCAGGATGTGCTATTATAGGGCCTGGAAAAGAAAATCAATGTGTCTTTCTGCCCTTATAGCTAAGTTAGAACATTTGTATTGGCCTGCCTTTTCAGACACAAAACCCATTAATATCTTTTCCTTGAAGGTCCATAGTAGAAGGCTTAGGATTCAGTACATAGGGTACAGTGAATAGAAAAGAAAAATTGGTTGATGCTAGAAAATTCCAAGGAAAAGGAGACAGAAATGAAAGGTATGAAATTTTCTTTTCCATTGGGCATAGACTTCTTTCAGATAAGATGTCTTCTGGATCTAGAACATGTTCTTCCCAGTAGACCATCTGCCTCCCACAATGATATATTCACATGACACACTCCCATGAAAGAGCTTGATTCCTCATTCGCTGATTGAAAATCAATATTATGTTTGGTTACTCTTTTTGTGCCAAATTATTATTTCAGAACACCCACCTTTTGTGGAAGGCAGTGGCTGGTTAATTAGTCTTGTGGTTTTGGAAGCACAGAAACCTATGACTCTGGCTTGAGGTGTAGGTGTGTTTTTTAACTTATAAGTTGGGGTACTTTCCATTAGTATGTCCTAACAAATTCCACCCCCCACATATTGGTCAATTTGCCATACTGTGGGGCTTGCATGTTGCTGTAATACTGAAAGCTATGCTACTGGTATTACAGATACCAACAGGGTCACCCATGGTGGTTTCAGCTGAGCTTCCAGACAAAACAGACTAGGGAACAGGACCTGGCAGCCCATTCCTGAAACAACTAGCCATTGAAAACCCTATGAATACCAGATAAACACTATCAGATATAGTGCCAAAAAATGAGGCCCCCAGGTTGGAAGTCACTCAAAAGAAGACTGGGGAAGAGTTGCCTCCTCAAAAGAGAGTCAACTTTAATGATGGAAATGGAGTAAAGCCCCAGGGACCTCAATTTGCCAATGTGGCATGACTCAAAATGAGGAGGAACCACTGTAAACATCTATTAGGAATTAGAACATTAAATGTACATAGTTAGAATCTAGGAATATTAGAAATCATCAAAAAGGAAATGGAGTGCATTAACATCAACATTCCAGGTATCAGTGAGCTAAAATGAATTGGCATTGGTCATTTGAATCAGATAATCATATGGTCTACTGTGCCAGGTATGACAACTTAGAAATGGGGTTGCATTCATCATCAAAAAAGATATCTGAATATCTGTCCTGATGTACAATGCTGTCTGTGATAGAAAAATATTCATATGCCTACAAGGAAGGCCAGTTAATATGACTATTATTCAAATTTGTATGCCCACCATTACAAATGAAGAAAGGGAAGATTTTTACCAGCTTCTCCAATCTGAAATAGATTGAACATAAAGTCAGAATGTGCTAATAATTACTGGTGACTGGAATGCAAAAGTTGGAAACAAAGGAAAAGGCTCAGTAGTTGGAAAATATAGCCTTGGTGACAGAAACAATGCTGGAGATCAAATGATAGAATTTTGTCAGACCAATGATCTTTTCATTGCAAATACATTTTTTGACCAAATAAATGATGACTATACACATGGAGTTCCAGATGGAACATATAGGAATGAAATTGACTACATTTGTGGAAAGAGACTATGGAAAAGCTCAATAGCAAATAACAAGACCAGGTGCTAATTGTGACTCAGACCATCAACTTCTTACATGCAGGTTCAAACTGAAACCGAAAAAGTTACAACAAATGTGCAAGAGCCAAGGTATGACCTTGAGTATATCCAACCTGAGTTTAGAGACCACCTCAAGAACAGGTTTGATGGATTAGACACTAATGATTGAAGACCAGACGAGTTATGGCATTACATCCAAAACATTATACATGAGGAAATCAAAAGGTTATTTTAAAAAGACAGGAAAAAAAGCAAAGACCAAACTACGTGTCAAAAGAGACTCTCTGAAACTTGCCCTTGAATATCAAGCAGCTGAAGTAAAAAGAAGATGTGATGAAGGAACTAAACAGAACATTTCAAACAGCAGCTCGAAAAGACAAACTCAAATATTTTAATGACATGTGCAAAGAGCTGGAGATAGTAAACCAAAAGGGAAGAATACACTCTGTTTTTCTCAAGCTTAAGGAATTAAAGAAAAAAATTAAAGCCTCCAGTGGCAATAGTGAAGGATTCTACAGGGAAAATAGTAAACAGTGAAGGAAACATCAAAAGAAGATGGAAGGAATACACAGAATCCTTATACAGAAAGGAATTGGTGGATGACCAACCATTTCAAGAAGTTGCATATGATCAGGAACCAGTGGTACTGAAGGATGAGGTAGAAGCTGCCTTGAAAGAATTGGCAAAACACAAGGCTTTTGGAATTGATGGAATACTAATAGAGATGTTTCAACAAACAGATGCAGCACTGGAGGTGCTAACTTGTTTATGCCAAGATATTTGGAAAACAGCTATCTGTCCAACTGACTAGAAGAGATCCATATTTGTGCCTAGTCCCAAAAAAGGGGGTCCAACCAAATGTCTAAACTACTGAACTATATCATTAATATCACACACAAGCAACATTTTGCTAAAGATCATTCAAAAGTGACTGCAGAAGTATATATTACAAGGAACTGCCTGAAAATCAAGCCAGTTTCAGAACAGGGCATGGAACAAAGGACATCATTGATGATGTCATGTGGATAGTAGCTGAAAGCAGAGAATATGAGAAAGAGGTCTATCTATATTTCATTGACTATGGAAAGGCATTTAACTGCATGGACCATAAAAATTATGGATAACATAAAAAGAATGAGAATATCATAGCACTTAATTGTACTCATGAGGAATCTGTACATGGACTAGCAGGCATTTGTTCAAACAGAACAAGGAAACACTACCTGGTTTAAAGTCAAAAAAGGTGTGTGAGGGCTGTATCCTCTCACTATGCCTCTTCAATCTCTATGCTGAGCAAATAATCTGAGAAGCTGGACTTTATGAGGAAGAACACGGCATCATGATTAGAGGAAGACTTACGAACAACCTGCATTATGCAGATGACACAACTCTACTTGCTGAAACTGAAGAGGATTTGAAACATTTACTGATGATTGAAGAACACGGCCTTCAGTATGGACTGTGATTTAGCATCAAGAAAACAAGTCCTTACAACTGAGTCAGTATGCAACTTCATGATAAATGGAGAAAAGATTGAAGTCCAAGATTTTGCTTTACTTGATTCTCCAATCAACACCCATGAAAGCAGCAGTCAAGAAATCAAAAGATGCATTGCATTGGGAAAAGCTTTTGCAAAAGACCTCTTTAAACTATTGAAAAGTAAAGATGTTACATGGAAGAGGAAGGTATGCCTGACTCATGCCATGGTATTTTCAGTCACATCATATGGTTGTGAAAGCTGGATATTGAACAAGGAAGATAGGAAAAGAATTGATGCTTTTCAATTATGATGCTGGGGAAAAATATTGAATGTACCATGGACTGCCAAAAGAACCAACAGATCTGTCCTAGAAGTGCAACCAAAGTGCTCCTTGGAAGCAAGGATGGATAGACTACATATTATGAACATTTTTTATGAGGGATCAATCCCTCAAGAAGGACATAATGTTTGGGAGAGTGGCAGGTCAACAACAACAAAAACAAGGAAGATCCTCAACTAGATGGATTGACACAGTGTCTACAACAATGGGTTTAAACATAAAAATGATCCTGTACCTAGCACAGAATCAGGGAGTGTTTTGTTCTGTTGTATGTAGGATTGCTAGGAGTTGGACTTGACTCAGTGGCACCTAACAACCAGAACAACCACAAATCCTTCAATGTGCCTATATGGATCAGAAATACCCATATTGTCATGGATCAGTTACTGAGTTTCACCTGTTTGTTGGGCCTTGGCTAGGAGACACATTGCACTAGATTCAAACCTGCTCAGCTTATGAAAATATCATAATCTTTTCTTTAAATAAATTTTCCTATATAAAAAACATAGAATGGCATGCAGACACATGTCATGTCACTTTCCCACAATGACATTGAGTATTGGGGTTTGTTTCCTTGCCATTAATTCCCTAATAGTTAATACCTCACCATTGAAACTTATATAGTTCTCAATTGGCACTCAATTGGACTGCTTTAAATTCCCTGTGTTTAAACTTTAACTTCCTCATACCTCTATAGAAAAGTCTTTGCCTCTCAAGGGAGAGCAGTTGGAAATGGTGACGAAGGCTAGCCGTGCTGGCTCTCCATACCTCAATAAGTACTCTGCCTCCACAAAACATGCAAAGGCCTTGACTTGGCTCTACCCAAGTGGAGGACCCTAGGAGGGAGAACTCCTCAGACTGCAGTAGCAACATTAATCTGTGTCTCTCACTACCACTGACACTCCCCTTATGACCAGAGCTTGGCTTTTCATGTATGCTAAGTATATAAAGGTTGTTCAATTGCTGTAAACACCTTGGTGCTTTCCAGAGATCCCAATCCAGACTGAACTGCAAGTGTAGTTAGAGCATACCTGCACCAAGTGTGCATTCATGACTGCTTTAATTTATATTCTCCTGCTGTTGGGGGCCTGAGATTAAATGGGGCCTAAGAAGGTACAGTCAGATGGCTGGGTGGACCTCCAGTTAAAGTTCCATATTATTTTGTAATGCAAAGGTTAAAGGAGATGACAGAGAGCCTGAGGTTTGCAGTAGAAGTGCTAATTGCCTGTTTATTCTCAATAAACCCCAAGTACATAGGAACAACCTCTACCCATTAGCAGGAAAGGTATCCATCACCTATAAAGTAACTTCCAGCTTGAGTCAGTGGAAATGGTGGTAAACGTACACTGGTAAATACATATTCAGTGTTCATAACCAGTTTTAATGTCATAAATACATAATGATGGTAATGTTATGTCAAAATGGTTATAAAATGTCATAGATTTAACTTTTTATGTAACAATATAATCTATTTCTCCTCCCAGTGAGAAAGCATGGTCTGTATTTCTCAAAAATAAGAATTTCAATGGCTGCCTAGAAAACATCTCCACAAAGGAACTTGATATTTCTTCTGATATCTCTCCCCCAAGCCCACATGCCTACTGGCTCCCAGCCACCTCTTCCATATTTATATTTCAATCAGTTTTCCATTCCCAGTGAGTTTCCCTGGCAATACTGTCTCCATTGTCAGGACCACGTTAGGGCTAGAGTTACTCAGATGAAGAATTTATAGCTCCATACTGCCAAATTGACTGGGCCAACCCATTGCCCCTATCACTACCATTGCCCCAAGGTGGAAAGATGAGTTTCAGAAACCCTTTGGGAACAAAGATAACTGGGCACCCCATGTAGTTTGGCCACATTGACACTTGTCTCTGGGGTTCTTGCCTTTAGAGATTCCTCTTTGGGTCTCTGAAAAACTCCATCTAGAGGCTGATGGCTGGTGACTCCCATTCTACCCAATGATGGGTTGATAGGAATCAAATTGGGATTCTTTGGTCTTCTTTTTTGTGTATTTTTTCCTCCTCTTTAAAATAGGGGTTTATTTTATTTCTGCATAAAGAAGATAAAAGGAACTATCACCCTTCTAAAGGTTAGTAGAGTTTTGACCAGTGTTGTGAGACAAATAAACAATTTTAGATGTTTTGATCAAATGTTGGTATGTACCGTCGAGTAGGGTCCAACTCATAGTGACCCTATGTACAACAGAATGAAACACACCTCAACACTGTACCATGTCTAGCACTATGTCAGTGCTTATCTGCTATTCATATGGTTTTTGATGGTTTATTGTTTCAGGAGTGGGCTGCCAGGTCCTTATCCCATTTTTATGGTGCTGGGGATTGGACCCAGGGCCTCAGAGCACAAGAGTAGCACTTTACCAACTAAGCTTAACCCCAGCCCCCTTTGATCAAATAAGCAGTCTTAAAAATGTTTTCCCTAAATCCTATTGCACATAACTGAGTGCAAACAATAGATTTCTCCATTGTAGTCAAAATAGTAAGTAGGTTCCCTGAATAGCACTAGTAGCAATTGACACAGTTCCTCAAAAAAGAACCAGGAAACACACTCCAGTATTTATTTGTAGATCAACTTACAAAGGAAAAAGTGAACTTGTACTCCATACTATCTGTAGTTTAATTACCAAACGTGGTGTTATAAAGAAACCTCAGTTCTGTGAACAGAATTTATTTTGTTAATTTTCTTCTTTTACTCCCACAATCTCTTTTCTGATGCTACCTCCACATTCTCGCAGTCTCAGATCAAAGGATTATCTGTGAGGTGCAGTGCAGTCATCCCAATAACAGCCATAAGAGGAGCACTATCTTGAATTTCCCAAACGCCCTATTTCAGAACAGGTGAGAGACATTTTAAGTATTCTTTGTGAGATCTGGACCAAATTCCAGGCCAGCCCTTGCACTGGAAGCCTTTTTAGGAGGCTTATCACTGTTAGAAATGTCCTAGGAAAGTTGAATTATTGTTTTTAATGAATAAATATAGATGAGTCTGTGCAATTGCATGTCTGTGCATATGTGTGTTTGCTCATCTATGAGCATTTCGCTTCCATACAAACTCATAGCCCAGGTTTCTAGGAGCCCCATGTTCCTAAGTATTCTCAAAGTAAAAACAAAATGAGTCTGGATGTCATAGCACACACATGTACTCATAGCTACTCAGGAGACTGAGGCAGGAGGACCACAAGTTAGAAGCCAGAGGAAGCCTGTGAAACTTGGTGAAACTCCATCTCAAAATGAAAAATTTAAAAAAAGGAGCTGGAAGTGCAGCTCAGTGGTAGAGCCTCAGTGGTAGAAGTTCACATGCAGGAGGCCCTGGGTTCAACCCTGAGTACTGAAAAAGGAGTAAACAAATGACAATTGAGTTTCTTCTATCAGTGGCAAGTGGGCTCTGGGAAAGAGCCCATTTATCAACCAGAAAGAAGAGTAACAGCAGAAAATATAGAGATGAAACCAAAAATATTGTAACCTCTCCAATAGAAAATAGTCAATTAAGCAATTCTTACTGGATCCATTATGTATTCTTAATTTATCATTATTTTTATTTTTCTTTAATCTTTGCCTGTTGCACTTTTAAAAAGACATTGGGATGTTGGTGGCAATTTTAAAACACTAGATAATGTATTAATCAGCTGCAGAAATCAGTTTTAATTGATGTGTGGATGTGTTACGTACTTTTTTACATTTTTTAGTACATAGTATTATTTCATAAACTCTGGTGTTATCAAGGAGAAGCAAGGAGTGTGGGTCCAGAGCACAGGTCCAGGAATCTGGCAGCAAAACCTTGGTCCTTGTATTCAGAGTACAAAACAATTTATACCCGACACAGAAGTTATAGTAGAGAGTACATATTGTGGGGCATGCGCCTCCTGATCTGGCCTGTAGGTTCAGACAGGTGGCGCCGCCACGCACATAGATACTGAACACAATTCACTCGGGACCCTCGGGTGAGGGGCACAGACTCCTGCGGTCCTCGGCCCTCAGGATGCCAGCAGAGATGGAGAAAGGAAAAGCCTCAGGTGTTTTTGCCTTCCAGGAGCAAACACCTGTGTTGGTGGTCCTGGTGGTCACGAGGAGACAGCTGTTGCTTCATAGGTGATCAGAGAGCAGTTTCTTTCCTTGTTGGTGGTCCCGACGGGAGAGCGTTCTTTCCTCACCGAAGGTCCAGGGGAGAGGAGCGGGAGAGCTGTTTCCTCATTGATGGTCTGGTGGTCTGGTGGTCCAGTGGTCCAGGCAAAAAGGCAAAAAAGGCGAAAAGGGGAAAAAGGATTGAGTTGCTGCAGCACAGCTCCTTATATAGCTTACCCATGGAATGGCCTGAGCCAATCAGCTTTCAGTCCAATTGTCCAATCAGGAAGGGTTTTGTACAAACATGCAACCAATTACTTTCATTTTCCCTCGATTTCTAATTTACAAACCAGATATTCAAAAGCTGTTTTTCCAGTTTGGGGGTTTTTGCCAATTTCCTCCCAATTTTTCCCTACACATATAATGTTTATTACATATTGTTGTTGTTGTTAGGTGCCGTCGAGTCGGTATCCGA
The DNA here is from genome assembly GCA_007922755.1 of Pedetes capensis. NCBI lineage: Eukaryota > Metazoa > Chordata > Mammalia > Rodentia > Pedetidae > Pedetes > Pedetes capensis. The sequence continues at coordinate 11,507 of VMDO01036329.1, forward strand.
CTCATAGCGACCCTCATAGGGTTTTCAATGGCAGACTGTTTCGGGATTGCCTTGGGAGTGGATTGCCAGGTCCTTCTCCCATTTTTGTGGTGCTGGGAATTGAACTTGGGACCTCAGAGACTACAGCGCAGTGCTCTACCAACTGAGCTAAATCCCAGCCCTTATTACATATAGTACACCTTTAAAGAATAATTGCAGGGAAAACTGAGGCACCTGGAGAACGTTATGTAAACCTGGAAAAGAAATTGAAAAAACCTGCATTCCCTGGGTGACTCAGCATAAGACTGTTTCTATTCCCGTAGGGAAGATAAAGAAGCTAAAGAACAGGAGGGCTAAGCAGGCTTTTAGAAGGAAAGGTGCTTTGGATAGACAGAGAAGATTGCAGGCCCAAGAGAAGGGAGAGACATGCATATGATCACTGGAGAGGGAAGAGCAGAGAGAGAGGGAGAGAGAGAACCTGTGGGAAAATAGAGAGTTTGTGGAAGAAGAGGGGAAGAAGAGTAAGCACAAGTTGTTGTTGTTGTTGTTAGGTGCTGTCAAGTCGGTATCCAACTCATAGCGACCCTCTGTACAACAGGGGAAACACTATCCTCAGTGCTTCTCTGCTGTTCATAGGGTTTTCAATGGCAGATTGATTTTTGGGAGGGGGTTGCCAGGTCCTTCTCCCAAGCCTACAGCTTCTGGTGTTCCCAGGCGGTCTCCCATCCAGGTACTAACCAGGCCCAACCCTGCTTAGCTTCCGAGATCTGACAGAATCGGATTCCACAGGGCTATGGCTGCAGGCTAAGCACAAGTACCCTCTAGTTTTATTCAAATTAAGGCAGGCCAAGTGTGACAGCAGTCATGGGCATGCAGCTCTGGGCGCCTACTATGACATGGCCTTGGTTCCTTGTTTTGTAAATGGCTTAAAGGCTTGGATAGGGTGTGAGACCTGTTTGAATTTTTTTTTCCAATGTCTTCAGATACATACATGGCTTCTCTATCATGGCCAAAAGGCAGGAGCCATTTTCAGTTCCCTTTTCCTCCATATTGCCTGCTAATGCCTAAGCTAGTTACCTAACACTGGCATGGATCACAAATCTTAGAGGTAAAATGAAACTTATACTATTTTTTAACATGAATGCCAATTTCAAGTATATTTGAAATTGTTCCTCTAGGAGAGAGATTTGTACACCATTAGGATAAACTCCTTTGCAGAGGAAGTAACTTTCTGTGAAGAAAATGGAAAACGAGTCCTGATATTGTCACAAGCAGTGAGAGCTGCAGCCTAGCACTCCTGCTGGCTACCCTAAGGAGTTCCTTTTGGGGACTTCCTTGGGACTTCCATTCAGGTGATGCCAGGTCATTGACTTGGTTGCAAAAATGAATTTTAGAATGAGTCCGTAAGAGAGTGAAGCAGTTTAAACTTTATTTGGTAAAGGTAAGGGATAGTAGATGCTTCGAAGTGAAGCAAGGGTACACAGAGGCGTAGAGAGACCTAAGAAAGAATCATAGTACATGCTCAAAACATGGATGTGGGCTTCTCAAGAGAAAGAAGAGCACATGGGTACATCTGTCTAGTTTAATTTATCCTGTGGTGCTCCCCATATGACATCATTCCTGGGAACCTAGCTCTTACAAATTCCACCTGGGAAACGTTTGGGGTTACATTGTTCAAAAAATATAATCAACAATTCAATTCAAAATTTAAACAAAATGATGGGCTGCTTTACCCACTCTCTCCATCACAAAGAATTTCCTCCTATGCAGATGACACTGGGAGGTGGCTTTATAAGATATTTTACTCTAGGGAGTTACCATTAAGGTAGAAACATAGGTCAAAATGGGCTGAAAGAAGAAATCCCATTGTTTAGGGTCTAAAGTAGAAACATTTTGGCATACCTTCTTTTGGAGAAACTTCTCTTTAGCAATATGAGACTACAGGGTTGTCCAGAAGGTGCATTATATTTTTAAATATTTTATTGGTAATTTTTAATGTATAACTTAATGTCTCATTATGACATTTCCATACATGCATTTCATTGTGCATTGCTCATGTTCTCTTCAACCTTACCCTCTGGTGACTCCCCCTTCCCCACCCCCTCCCCACCAACCAATGATCTCTTTTCTACTTGTATGTCTTTTTTGTGAGTATATCTATCTATGTATGTGCATCCTGATTTTGCTGTAAGGGCAACATACACAATATTTCATTTCTTTTCTCCCATTACCCTTTCTTCTTGCCTCTTCCCCCTTTTCTTTAGTCAATTATCTTTCCCTACTTAGTCCATTATCTTTCCATACTTAGGTACCTACTACTTTCATGATTGATATGTTTTAATAATGAATATATGTTGATGTCCAAAATCTACATATGAGAGAAAAATGGGATGTTTTTCTTTCTGGGTATGGGATATTTCACTTAAAATAATGATCTCTAGTTCCATCCATTTTCCAGAAAATGCCATAATTTTGTTCTTCTTTATGGCTGAATAAAACTGCATGGTGTATATATACTACAATTCAGGAGGTGCATTACATAGGTTTACAGATAAGAAAGGAGTGCTACTGCAAACATGGCCCATGATGCCCTTTGCGAGGTTCTCAAAGAATCACAGAATTACAGAAGGGAAAGCAAGGTTAAACAAAAAAGTCACATACATTTTAACTCCAAGTGTAGCAATTTTAACATTTTCATTTAAAATATTTCTCAAAATAATGTCTCTATGGTGGTGATCCTCACAGAAGTTTCCTTAGTAGTTGTGTCAGAGTCCTTAATTTTCAGCCAGTGAGACTCAGACCAGATTCCAAGATGAGAGCTCCTTTCCTTCCCATGACCCCTAAATTTTCTGTCTTACTATCCTGCCTCATTATGTTGCCCCAGAGTAGTGCATTCCCTAGGGCACCATGGTAAACCCAAATATAATCTTTAACTGTAACTCTTCTCTAATTGAACAAGAAAGGCCTCAGTTTGCACACTTTTGCATGTAAAATAGAATTCCTTCTCTTTAAAATAAAAACAGAATAATGCTTCCTGTTTTTGCACCTTGGACCCACATTTGGATTTGGGGTTGCCTTGAGTTTAGGCAGGGTGATACCAGAGGAAAATCAGGAAATTCACCTCCAGTTTGATGACATTTGAAATTCTGTTCTTCTCAATATTTCTAATACTATTTACTTTTCATGCTCTTCAAATAGCTGTTCCATACATTCTGCCTAGTTTTTATAGCAGCATTTAGTAGAAAGGATAGGGTACAAGATAGTTACTCCACTTCATCTGAAACCAGAAACCACCTAGCTTTGATCTAGATAGTCAATGATATTTTATAGAATTTTGAAATAGGAAAAAATGTCCATTTTAACCATTTTCAAAAACTTTCATTTCTTTTTGCAGATCTAAGTTTCTGTCTGAGCATATTCCTTCTGATTGAAGAAATTCCTTTCACATTTAGTGTAGTGCATGTCTTCCAGTATGAGTTCTCTCAGCTTTTATTTGTCTGAACATAAAATTCTGGGTGACAGTGTTTTATTTCATGTTTTCTTCATGTGTTTTAAAAATGTCATTCTAAAATAGGGTCATTCGCAGCAAAATGGATGGAATTAGAGAAAATTATTTTAAGTGAACGAACACAAGCTCAGAAAGAGAAACAACACATGTTCTCACTCATATGAGAGAGCTGACTCAAAATTACAAGAAGGAAAAATCCTACTCAAAGGTCACATCACATTAAAAGGGGGGGAGGGAAGATAAGAATGAGGTCAATACA
>VMDO01036330.1:0-15253 GCA_007922755.1 Pedetes capensis
CAGCAAAATGAATGGAATTAGAGAAAATTATTTTAAGTGAACGAACACAAGCTCAGAAAGAGAAATACCACATATTCTTGCTTATATGTGGGAACTGAATCAAAATTATAAGAAGGAAACAATCCTATGCAGAGGTTGGAACATAATAAATAAAAATAAAGCTAAGAATGGTATTGTTATAGATGGACTAGAAAATTCATGTAATAGTTCTGACAATGTAAAAAGAAAGTTCACTACAGAAAAAGTTTCTATCTTAAACAGAAATGGAACCCAAGGATATATAGAAAATATTATCATAAAAAGACAAGCAAATGGAAGAGAAGTCTTTGGTGGGGGTGTGGGACAGGGGGAGAAAGTGCACAAGAGGGTAAGGAGGAACTTGTATGTATAATGTACAACAAAATGCATATATGGAAATGTCACAAGGAAAAGCATGTCAGAATGAACACATTAAGGTGTACATTAAACATTTCCAATAAAAAAATGGTTGATTCAAATTAAATCTAAGAACTTTTGTAGAAAATTATGTGAAAAGACATATCAGGGCACATGACATCTAACTGAGACCTTATGGATGAGTAGCCATTAACTCTGTGAAGAGTATGGAAGTAATGTGAAGACCTAAAGAATACTGTCTCATTTAAAGAACTGAACATCATGCACTATGGAGTTTAGTGTGTCACACAGTGGGGAAGGGAGATAAGAGGTAGAAATGTAAAAAGGGGCAGATTGAAGGCAGCATCTTAAATCAATTTTTCAAAAATGAATTTAGTTCTAAATAGTGATAGGGTACATTAAAGGGATTTAAAGAAGGCCTGAGGTGCTCAGATCTGTATTTTAGAAGAAAGAAGATAAACTCCCAATATATTTAAGAAATTGGATCAAGAAGAATAAAGGATGGATATCGCGTGGCTTAGTCACCTGGGCTGTGTGGCTGGTCGCATCTTTTCCTCAGAGAGGTAACAGAGGTGACTGAGTTCAGTTTTGGACAAGGCAAGTTGGGCCATGCTTCTTAGGCATCCAAGTAGAGATATTAAGTCATCAGTTAGATATAAAAATCTAGATCTCAGAGGGGGGTCTTCATTATAGATATAAATTTACAACTGTTTGTGTTAATGGAAGCCACAGAGTTAGCACAAGGTAGAGTTTGGAATGGAGAGCATGATTTTGTAGTAGTATCAACATATGTAATTATATTGTTTTCTTCTGTACAACTTTCAGTCTGTCATGTACATGATGATAGTATAAATTGTAGGATTCATCTAGAGTAAAGGTGTTATCACATAGGAAGCGGCAAAGGTGACAAGCAGTTGAGAACACTGGCAAAGGAGCAGTTGGAATTACTGATTATGATATTTAAGCTGGATAGAAAAGGCAATAAAAGAGAAGGCATGTAGTTGGGGAGACTTTGGAGAAGTAAAAGGACTTGAGATTTAAGTAGAGTGATGAATTGAAAATTGTAAATACTTGAGTGACAGAACAAGAGGAATGAAGCAGTTACCAGAGAGTGGCTTAAAATCATGAATTTATAATAGTATTCTAAATGACGATATGGCCATGATATAGTACCTTGTGGAGAAAGGGAAGTGGAAATCAAGGACTTCAGTAGACAGGGTATTTTGACTGGTTTTACATGGGGACGCTGAGCTCATACAGAGTAATACCAAGACTTAGTACATAGATTGTTGTTGTTGTTAGGTGCCGTCAAGTTGGTATCCGATTCATAGCGACCCTCTGTACAACAGGGGAAACACTATTGTCAATGCTTCTCTGCTGTTCATAGGGTTTTCAATGGCAGATTGATTTTTGAGACGGGGTTGCCAGGTCCTTCTCCCAAGCCTACAGCTTCTGGTGTTCCCAGGTGGTCTCCCATCCAGGTACTAACCAGGCCCGACCCTGCTTAGCTTCCGAGATCTGACGGGATCGGATGCCACAGGGCTACTGCTGCAGTCTAGTACATAGAAGTATAAAAACAAGTGCAGGACCAAATTGTTTGGTGAATAGAAGAATGACAGGTTCACAGATGGAGGTTGGGAAATAAGAAATGAACTGTTCAAAAGAATAGAGATTTTTACAGGGGGGTGGTTGAACAATGACTAGAAGCTGCAATGGGGAACAAGGAGGATCCTCCTGCTCCTCAACTGCCAGGTTAGAAGAATAAACATTTGCCACCTGATAATAGTGCAGGCAGCAGAGTTCTTTGGGGAGAGTTTAACCCATGACTTCAGACCACAGCCTCTGAGAAAAGAACACTGGTAGTCATGATCACTCTGAAGTTTCCAGGGACACACTGGGGGCCAACAGTGAGGCCGACTGTGCAATCTAGAACAGGTAATATGTCCACTTTGTGGATGAAACCCCTTGCCTCTATTCCTCATGTTATATGCCTCATGTTTTCTAATTCTTTTCAGCATCTGAGATAGCAAAGCTAGCTAGGCACTTGTTACTGGGTTAAGTAGCTACACTATCTAGCTGAAAATTTTCATTTTTGAGAATAACTGCTCGTCAGGAAAAAATTAATTTTCTGCATCAATTGACTGATTTTTAGTATTTGTCTTAGCTTTTCCACACCGAGTGTCTAAATAGCTATAACAAATTAGCTTCTTTTTATGCCACTCTAAATATTTTCATTATTGACTTTCTACCTGTGAAAATGGGAAGCTTTGCCAGGCATGGTGACATACACCTGTAATCCCAGCAATCAGGAGGCTGAAGTAGGAGGATCATGAGTTTGAGGCCAGCCTTGGGCTACATAGTGAGAACCTGCCTATCTCAAAAAATACACACACACACACAAAAAGAAAAAAGAAAAAGAAAAAGAAAAGAAAAGAAAAGAAAGAAGGAAGAAAAACAGGGAAGTTCTGCTGTTAGGTTTTTACTCTATATTTTACAGGTGACTTTAGTACAATGTCGGTATGTCAACTTCATGTGTGCTAATAATTTTCTTACATAATGTGAGTAGAAACCTTTTTTCTTGAATGTTTGGGAAATTCTATATGAAATGAAACATGTAAAATTAGTGTTGTTTTTCTTTCATTTAGTACCACCAAGTATTTATGGTTCTGATGAACCTGTTCAACTTACAGTCATTGAGGGAAATCTCATTAGCCTGTTGTGTGAATCAAGTGGTATTCCACCCCCAAATCTCATTTGGAAGAAGAAAGGTCAGTTTTCATCCCTGAAATTTATAAAATTAAATATAAATATAAAATAAATATTTATTTTGTTTAGCAAACATCAATTTATAAAAAAAAAAAACTTTCCTGCATACTAAGTGCTGGACAGAAAAATTGTTTTATGTTAAATTTGAACATGTGATACTTCTGCACTATCAAGCTGAAAACATGCATTTTTAAAGAGTAACTATTCTCCAGAAAAAAATAAATTTTCTGCATTGATAGATTTTATCAAATGCATATGGTAGAGCTATAATCAAGAATCTACCATTCAGAGAACTGTTTTATTTTTTAAAGTATATTTTAAAAATTATTTTCTAACATAAATGTTTTTATATTTGTGACAGTTTTACAACATGTCAAGACTGAATACTGTGATTGAATAGATTTCCAATTTCTTCATGGACCAATACTTATTTGTGTCCACTTGCTATCAAATCATCTACATTTTTAGTTCATCTAACTTTTAATCCTCCTTCATTTTGTGCACCAAGGCAGTATTATTTCACACAGTCATCTGGCTTTTAGGCACTTGAACTAGGAAGTAAATAAATAAATACATATCAGTATATATAAGTACATATATTATCTGATTATGCATACAAAATGCTTTATGTTTTTGCATCAAATTCTGTCATTTGTTTTTTCTTTATAGGCTCTCCACTGCTGGCTGACTCTGCAGGGCAAGTGAGAATTTTATCTGGAGGCAGGCAGTTACAAATTTCAATTGCTGAAAAATCTGATGCAGGGGTCTATACATGTGTGGCATCAAATGTTGCTGGAACTGTAAAAAGAGACTATAATCTTCAAGTTTACAGTAGGTTTTTAATTAGCCAAGCTTTCAACACAATTTTCTTTTAATACTTTTCATCTTTCCTTTTAATTTTTTGTTATGTCTATAAAATTCAAAATAGGATAGTTATACCTATCCAATGACCCACAAGCGTAAGTTGTGTTGACAACCAGAGAGCAATTACTGCTTTTTGGCTATTATTTATTCAGTAAGATGGCTGTCCAGTTCTCCATCAGCTCATCAGTGACAGCTTCCATGGGGCTATCATTTGCTAGGGGTAGAATAGTGGCTACGTGGAAGGGATCGAGGGGAGAATATACTATAGAAGATATTTCTTTCCTTCTTTCTTTTTTTTTTAATATGAGTTGTTTTTCCTCTTTTTATCTTACAGCTTCCCATTCCATTCTCTTTTTTTATTTATTTTTATTTTTTATTTTTTTTAGTCTTTATTTATTAGTAAATGATGGTGGGGTAAAGAGTAATACAGCATTTTCCATTGTGCAACCATTACATCACTTCTGGCTACACTTTCATCAACTCATAAGGTTTATGGAACCTTATGGCTAATATGTAGTAAAACTCATATCCATATTTGGATTACATTCCCCTATTTTTCCAATGTACTCATGAAGTTGCTTTGTTTACATTGAGATTATCCTGTCCCCCTTAGAACATATTTATAATACATAAAATATTTTATTTTAAGGAATATTTAGCTTGTATAATTTGGAATGCTTTAAGATATGTGCATAATCTCATTTAATCTTTCAATGAATTGTTATGTAATGTGAAACTGTTGCCTCTATTTTGTGCATGTGGAAATTCAAGCCCAGATTTATTTCATGGCTGACCAAGATCACACGGTTTATGTGTGATAGAACTATTACCACAACACAGGATAATTGACAACAGATCACTTTTCTTTCTGCACACATATGTATGAAAGTTCGCCTAATATTTTTTCTCATAATTAATATCAGTTAGGGGAATCCAGTCACAAAGTAGCAGGATAACTGTTTCTCACTGCCTTAAATAGAGGTTTACTCCCTCACATAACAACAAGTCTGGGGTTGGCAGTTTGTCACTGTAGATGATAAGCAGCTTACTTATATCAGGGCAAAGTTTCTAGAATTTTCTAGGTCTTCCTTCATGATCATAGATGGTTGCTGTGGCTATGCTATTAAGTCCACACTGAAGGTATAAGAGGTGGTATCTTTTCCTTATACCAGGAAACCAAAACATTACCTCCAGCCCCTAGAAGACTTCTGTTGAGATATTCCAGGCCTGAATTGATTCATGTAAGCCATTCAATTTTCAAAGACTGTAAAAGAGTCTCTTCTTTCCCTACTCCTAGAGTAGAAGGAAGAAAAGAGTTGAAAACAGACATTAAGTGGTAAGCTAGGCAACTATACCTATTTTAAAATTAATACTAAAGCTGGATATGGTGGCACACGCCTGTAATCCCAGCAGCTCTGGAGGCAGAGGCAGGAGGATTGCAAGTTTGAGACCAGAGGCAGTCTGTGTAACTTAGCCAGACCCTATCTCAAAAGTTAAAAAAAAAATGGGCTGGGGGTGCAGCTCAGTGGTCCAGCACTTGCAGAGCATGCAAATGTGAGGTCCTGGGTTCAACCCCCAGTACCTAAAAAAAAAAAATTAATACTAAAAAGACTTCTGTAAAGCAGACTACAATCAATAAGTTCAAATATTTGTAGAAGTTCTCAAAAGCAGGAAGTTAGCAAATATAGCATTCTTTTCTTCTTGTGTCAATAGCTTTATTTTATGTATAAACTCACTTAGAAACATTAGAGAATTCCACCTCATTATAGTAGTGCCATGTCTGTTAATCTGAGTCTTTTCTTCAGTAGTTTATATTTTACTCAAAAAATGTATTTGACTAATGAAAATTCCTATATAAGACTTGACATAGACATTTCCTATCTTGTTTCCTATTATATTTTTCCCTCAGTTAGACCATCTATAACCAACAGTGGCAGCCACCCTACTGAAGTTATTGTCACTCGAGGGAAGAGTATTATCTTAGAATGTGAGGTGCAGGGTGTTCCTCAGCCATCAGTGACCTGGACAAAAGATGGCCGTCCCTTGACCAAGGGAAGGGGAGTAGAAATACTGGATGAAGGTCGCACCCTTCAGCTGAAGAACACTCATGTATCTGACACTGGCCGTTATGTGTGTATGGCTATGAATGTAGCAGGAATGACTGACAGAAAATATGACTTAAGTGTACATGGTAAGTAGAAAGGTACTTAGTATGTCTATGCACTGGCTGAAATAATCTAGCATCCTATGTGGGAAATAAAGGCTTCAAGTATTGAAAGTAATGTTTATAGTCCACCCTCTTGTACATATATACCACTTCTCAAGATCAGTCCCATCATTCACCCTTCTGTGGATGACCTCATGTTACTTACCTTGCTGAGGTAAGCACATATTGTGTATTCCTTTAATAGAGCAAATATTAAAGTAGAAAATTTTCTTCTTCAAGTGCTTTTGGTTCAATGCTATCCCAAGTAAACTCATTTAATTATAGATTTTCCTAGTCAGCTGTTTGAAAGAGGCAAACAGGATCCTTAGAGCCTACTGACTCAGCATCAGTTGGACATGAATTGTACAGAAGTCAGTTTTAGGATTACTAATTAATGATCCATAAATGCCTGTAGGAATAGACTAAATACACACATGCTTGGAGAAACTATTTGCATGCATACAGTTTGACATATAATTTTTAAATCCTTCAAAACAGTGGGAATTTTAGTAGACACAAATCTTGTAACTTGAATCCAATTAAGACATGAATGAAACAATACCTTGTAACTTGCACTCAATGTGTATGTCAAAGTGAAAAGGATTGGAGTGTAAAAGAAAAAATTAATTAATCTTAAATATCTACTTGGTACATTACTCTTAATTTTTAGAATTAGAATTACTTTTTAGAAAATACAACCTATAAGAAGGTTGTGAATCTATATTATAAATTTGCGGGAAAAGAGGAAAGACTCAGAAAATAACTCACCAATACTGGAATAACAATGTGAAAGTCATTTCTTGATTAGACTTGGTGAAGCAGTGACATTTTTACTTCCAGGAATGTCACACTATAAAAATAAATAAGCAATACCTCATTGTTGTGATTATTTATCTTGCCAACTGTTGTCTAGAAAATGGAAGGCTTATTATTAGTGATAAGTTGTTTCGGATTTTTGTTTTACATATATTAGCTACCTTCCTTTCTATTTCTAGTTTTTGTTTTGTTTTGTTTTGTCTTACAGTCCCTCCAAGCATCATAGGAAACCATGGGGCACCTGAAAATATCAGTGTGGTAGAAAAAAACTCAGTGTCTCTGACTTGTGAAGCTTCAGGAATCCCTCTGCCCTCAATAACCTGGCTTAAAGATGGATGGCCTGTCAGCCTTGGCAATTTTGTGAGGATTCTTGCAGGTATCAATAGCTCTAGTAGCCTGTAAGTCTGTTTACCTTCATATGGCCACAGTTTCTTCTTATTTTTCATTTTTTGTGTTTCTATTATTTTATTTTTGGTTTTGATCTAACTGCTTGTTATGATACACATTAGTCATATTAAGGAAAGTATTTAGAAGAACATAGGAAGCTATATGAAAATCAGGGAAAATCTCTAAAGTATCTCTAGATCCCAATAAAAAATAAAAACTGTAGGCCTTTCTTATTATTTAAGTCATGGAAATGTCAAAGCATTCATGTTATAATAAATACTAGCCAATCTGAAAAGTAAAAATGTAAAAGAAGTGATGAAATTGAATATAAAGATTGTAGAGAATCATGTTATATAACACACCCCTAGAACCAAGTATGCCAACTTATATATAACTAACCCGAATGATAATTATATTTATAGAATGGGAGAGTTCCTCATTATTCCAGTTTATTCTTCCACTAATTATATAGGGAAACCTAAATAATGTATCCTGTCTGGATCGATATAAGCTTCATTTCTTGAGACAGGCCACAGGAATCTACACTTGCCTATTTTTGTAATGGCTTAAATACAGACTAAGATGATAAACTGGGCAAGTTTGTGGTCAATAAAATGCTGAGATACTTAGGAAAATGTGTAATATGTTGAATGAAGGCATCCAAATTCAAACATATGCCATGCTGGGACTTTTTAGTTAAACCTAACAAGATGAAGGTTAAGTAAACTCCTACACTTACATTTAAAATCAGTGATGAAAATTATGGTGAGTTATAGCTTCAGAATTCCTAATATGAATAGACATCTGAAGTATTTTCCTTAGTAGGCATCAAAAGTGTAATATGATTATAAAAGTCTGCAGCCATAGTACCCTGGCATCTGATCCCACCTGATCTCCAAAGCTAAGCAGGGTCAGCCTGGTTAGTCCTTGAAAAGGAGACTTCCTTTTCCTCCTGGGAATACCAGGTGCTGCAGGATAGGGAGAAGGACCTGGCAATCTACTCCCAAAATGTAAAACCCTATGAATAGCAGAGAAGCACTGACAATAGTGCTGGAAGAGTGTCTCACTATGCATCAGACCCAACTCCATGGCATCCAACAATAACAACAGTGGTTATAAAGAAAACAGATGAAAAATTTTCCACATTAATAGACTATATTTTCTCTATCAAGAAAATGAGACCAGTTTTACTCTATACTTAGCAGACCTTGTTAGGAAGACTAGAAGGAACATTTATTGATAATATTTTCAAATAAGCATGATGATAACTGATTGCAAAATAGTATGTCTGATTGTATTTAGTCTAGAAAAACAAACCTTATGATGTATTTGGTACATAGTGAAAATTAAATTTAAATATTTGAAGAGCCATGGCAGTATTTGGGTCTGTCTAGTACCAAAGAGTAAAAGTAATGTCAGTGTATGAAAAATCCTAGGGACAGATTTGGGTCTGACTATTAACAACTTTAAAAAAATACTTAGCTTGTTCGAGGTCAAGAGGAGCTCCTCTCAGTGTTAGTAAACTCCCTATCTTCACTCTGTTCAAAGTTTGTTGTTGTTGTTAGGTGCCGTCGAGTCGGTATCCAACTCATAGCGACCCTCTGTACAACAGGGGAAACACTATTGTCAATGCTTCTCTGCTGTTCATAGGGTTTTCAATGGCAGATTGATTTTTGGGAGGGGGTTGCCAGGTCCTTCTCCCAAGCCTACAGCTTCTGGTGTTCCCAGGTGATCTCCCATCCAGGTACTAACCAGGCCTGACCCTGCCTAGCTTCCGAGATCTGACGGGATCGGATGCCACAGGGCTATGGCTGCAGGCGTTCAAAGTTTAGATTTCCACTATTAAAGGCTGTTTTGGAAAAGATCCTTTACTAGTGTTGGAATTAGGTCCAAATAACCTAAGGCCTCTCTCTTTCTTCCTGATCTTGGTACATAAACAATAGGACCTTGATGAGGAATGTACATTGGTATTAACCACACTTTATTGCCCATAATGCTCAGTATATTTGTTATCTTGGCCAATAACATTTTTAGCTTTGATTTCATCATTTGTAATGTGAAGATATTTATCATATTTATCTCTTCGGATTTTTGTAAAGATGAAGTTGGTGTATGTAAAACACTTAACATATTGCTTGGTTCTTTGGTACACACCCAATGCTTATTTGTTATTATTACTAAAGAGAACATGGTAAAAGATTTGTAATACCTCTGTCCAGGGAAACTTTGCTACATCTTTACTATGATGCTTTCATTTTCATAGGATTCTCACTCTCTTTTGTCCTAGGAAGTACAGAATAATGGGAAAGATTTTATTAAAATTTGGTTACCAAAAACCTGAACCCATTACCTTCTTGTCTTCATTTCAAACAATATTTTTAATTATTGAGAAGTGAGAAACATATTAAGTAGGAAAACTCCATCAGAGGTCCTAGAAACGAAAGTGGCAAGATAGACTGATGCCCTATGGCTTATTATATAAGTAGTATTTGGGTTTTATTTAGATGTTTTTTGTTTGACTAGCAGCTGGAGATCCCTAAGCAAACACTTTAAAAGCACTGCACCTTGCGACTCTGCCAATGGCATCTTTCAGTTTTCCAATCTGAATGTGTGTCTTGTGCAACAAATGAATGTGAATAAGATGAATGACGTGTGACTTGCTCAGTCCTGGACTGCTGCACACTTCTGTTTCGTTAAGATCAGTTCTCCTGAAACTTTAAGTACTGCTTTTCTGAAAGCAGTACTTTGGTGAAGACCTCATCAGTTTTTATAAAGTTATCTGCCAATAACAGATAATTGCTATAAAAATTTATAGGAATAAGAAATGTCTTCATGTAAGTATAAATTACTGTCAGACTATTTTGTTTTTCACTGGATTAAATGAGAGGTCCAGGAAGAAAAAGAGAAATGAGAGGATGACACTTAAAAGGTTGAGGTTTGTAGACCCAACAACTCATAAAAGTTGTATTGCTTTAGTATCTCTCAACTGGAATCATACTATGGTCTCACTCATCTGAACCAGCAGTACATGGATGAATTCTTTCCTAATTGACCAATATGCATTTAAAAGCATGCTTAGATAATTTTTATTGGAAATTTTTAATGTACACCTTAATGTGATTGATTCTGACATGCTTTTCATGGTGACATTTCCATATATGCATTTTGATGTACATTATTCATATAGGTTCCCCCTTACCCCCTGTATGCTCCCCCCCTCCCCATCTAAGTCTTCTCTATCTTTTACTTGGTAATATTTTTCTGTATGTCCTTGGGTTTCAGTTCTGTTTAAGATAGAAACTTTTCCTGTAGTGATCTTTGTTTTTATCTTGTTAGAACAATTGCATGCATTTTCTAGACCATTTATATTGACACCATTCTTATTTTTTCCCCTTTTATTTTGATCCAACCTTTGAGTAGGATTTTTCCTTCTTATAATTTTGATTCAGCTCCCACATGTGAGTGAGAACATGTGGTGTTTCTCTTTCTGAGCTTGTGTTCATTCCCTTAAAATAATTTTCTCTAATTCCATTCATTTTGCTGCAAATGACCTTATTTCATTTTTTTTTATTGCTGAGTAGTATCCCATTGTGCATATGTACCATAGTTTTTTTATCCATTCTTTTGTTGAAGGGCACTTTGGTTGATTCCATATCCTTGCTGTTGTGAAAAGCACTGCATTGAACATGGAGATGTATGTGTCTCTGTGGTATGAAGACCCATCCCCTTTGGGTAAATTCCCAATAGTGTTATAACTGGGTCATACGGTAGATCTATTTTTAGTTTTTCAAGATACCTCCATATTGATTTCCACAGTGGTTGGACCAATTTACAGCTCCACCAACAATGTAAGAGTGTTCCCTTTTCCCCGCAACCTCGCCAGCATTTGTTGTTATTTGTTTTATTGATCTTGGCCATTCTTACTGGTGTAAGGTGAAATCTCAGAGTTGTTTTGATTTGCATTTCCCTAATGGCTAGGGATACTGAGCATTTTTTCATGTGTTTCATGGCTTTACTGACCTCTTCATTTGAGAACTATCTACTCAGTTCCTTTTCCCACTTGTGTATTGGGTTATTTGTTTTTTTGGGAGTTTTTTTCTTGAGTTCTTTAGAAATTCTAGTAATTAGACCTTTATCTGATGTATAAAATGCAAAGGTTTTTTTCCCATTCTGTGGGGGTTTCCTTGACTCTGTTAATTGTTTCTTTTGCTGTGCAGAAGCTTTTTAATTTCATGTAACCCATTTCTCTATTCTTGTTGCAATTTCTTGAGCAATTGGAGTCCTATTAAGGATACACTTTCCTATGCCTATATGATGTAGTGTATTGCCTATCTTGCCTTCTATAAGTTTTAAAGTTTCTGGTTTTATGTTATATTCATTTTTACCTAAATTCAACTGGGAAAAAATAAAAACAAAACAAAAGACTGAACTCAAGTAATCAGCTCTGTTTGTCCAAATAAAATACTACTGAATTTACCTTTCAGTGGGTTGATGATGGGAAAGTTGTCTGGTGGAGAAGCTCAATGTCAGCTTATTGTGTTTATATAAACTGAAAGCAGGTAGAAACTGCTAAACCAGATCAAGGTGATTATTTACCTGAAAATTTGTATTTGACCATTACAATTTTCTAGTTCAAAGTTAGGGTGCTAAACAAAAATGTATCAGGCTAGAAAACTATAAAATTTAAGAAATGGCTTACTCTTCTGAGATTTTCTTTAAAGGGTTAACAGGACCCTTTGGTACACTCCTTACTTCTCTGTGGACTTTGTCTCATCTTGTTTGTTGGCTTATCTAACTTTTTCCTTAAATAGAGTTTCTCTCCAAATTACACATATGTCAGGTTATCAGAGTTTCACTCTTAGGCTACATGTATTTCTTGGATGAAGAGTATTTCTTCAATCAAAATGTTAAATAGAAGTTCACATTATGAGAAGAAACAATATCAGCTTTGTACTAGTGCAGGAGTCCATAACCACTGACATAAATAATTCTGGGATTTCCATGGAACTCACTTGAAAACTGGTAGTCTGTCTTCCTGGTGTCACTTATCCCTTATAAATTGATGTCACCCAAATCTTGGTCTCTGATACATCTTCTTGCCGATGTTTGCATTTAATTGTTCACCAGCAAAGTGGGAATCTTTTTCGTAAGCATTGTCACAGCTGACATATGAAAGCAAAAACCAGATCATGACCTTATTTTGTATACATACTTCCTAACCCTATAGTGAACACAATAAAGTCTAAATTCCTTAGCACACTATTGAAGGTTACACAGAACCTAGCCAACATCCATCTAGCTTCATCTTGTACCATTTTGTCCACTTGCTCTGCTTTAGGCTTTACTCTCGTCTCTGCTTTCTACCTCTGTATCCTGGCTCATGCTCCACCAATAATGCCATCTCTCATCTGTTAAAATATACTTAATTTTGAAGAATATATATTCAGACTCTATGCCTGCAGCATATGCCTGTGGTGTCTGATCCTGTCAGATCTCAGAAGCTAAGCAGAGCCAGACATGGTTAGTACGTGGATGGGAGACTGCCTGGTAACACCAGGTGCTATAGGCTTGGGAAACAGACCCAGCAACTCACTCCCCAAAACAATCAGCCATTAAAAACCCTATAAATAGCAGAGAAGCACTGACAATAGTGTTTCATCTGTTGTACATTGGGTCACTATGAGTTAGACACTGACTCAACGCACCTACAACAACAACATTCAAACTTTACTTTCTCTGTGAAACTCCATTTCTCACTCGATGTCATCTGGCATTGTGTTTATCTTTATGTCATCTGGTGATTTGCTTCTGCAGGAGGCAGGATGCTACGCTTGATGCAGACCAGAATAGAAGATGTTGGCCAGTATATTTGTGTTGTAAGGAATGCAGCTGGTGAAGAAAGAAAAATCTTTGGACTTTCAGTATTAGGTACTTGTGTAATTTGCAATAACTAGGAAAATAATCCAATTGGCTTAAATACATTCTGTACACAAAGATTAAATTTATTTACAGCATGAACTCATACTTATGTGTTCTTTTGCCCCTGGACTATGACTCTTGGAAAGAGTTCAGTGTTAGAAGTGTTTGGAAGCGATCAGTCTTACTAAATGACTAAACTATCATAATTGTTCAGAGATGCTGGATGACTTGTTTAATATTGTTTTATTAAAGTTATAGTGGGACAAATAAATGTCCTTGCCCATTGTTTTGTTGATTCATTCTTACCCAGATTTTATGCTTTACACTACAATAAAATTCAGTATAATTAGATTCATGATATAATTTTCTTTATTTTTCCTGGAGTAAGATGGAATCTCAATGTAATTTGGGGTTTTTGTTTGCTTGTTTTTTCCCTTTATTGGTAAATGTTACTGGGTGTACAGAGTAATACAGCATTTGCTTCTTCCATTATGCAGCTATTGTATCACTTTTGGTTACACTTTCATCAACGTACAAAGTTTATGGAACCTTTTGACTAATATATAGTAAAACTCATATGTACATATGGGTTATATTCCTCTATTTTTCCCATATACTCAGCAAGTTGCATCGTTTACATTGAGATTCTCCTCTCCCTCTTTATCCCTTTATATTGTTTCTCGTCCCCATCCCACCTTCCACAATCTTTGCTTCCCTTTGCTATAATTTTCTAATACACAGTAAAAGTAGAATTGACCGAAACAATATTTTGACATACTAGTAATCAAATAATAAATGAGAACTTGGAGATTTGTTTTGAAGCTTACAGCTTTGTAATCATAGATGCCTAATATCACACCCCTGATGTTAGAGTTATAACTTATTCCTGTGGGGCTTTTTTGTCTTCTGTTTTGTTTTGTTTTTAGTACCACCTCACATTGTGGGTGAAAATACATTGGAAGATGTGAAGATAAAAGAGAAACAGAGTATTACACTGACTTGTGAAGCAACAGGTAATGGGGTCAGCTCTCATATGTCTGGTATTCACCCCACCCACTGATATTCATTACCTCCACTATATATCTTAAATGTTGTTGTTGTTGTTTGTTGTTGTTAGGTGCTGTTGAGTCAGGTCTAATTCATAGAACTCTCATAGGATTTTCAATGGCTGATTGTTTTGTGATTGCTTTGGGAGTGGATTGCCACATCCTTCTCCTGATATATCTTAAACAGCTGAGGAAAGATATAGCTAATATAATAGACATTTGAGATGGAATCCTAGTCTTGTATAGCTGGTAAAAATAGGAAGTCTCACAGATTCTGTGAAGATAAAAAGGAAGTTCTTGGAAACAGGGAAGGAAGAAGAAAAAAAAGAAAAGAAAGAAGGAAGGGAGGGGCAGAGGGCACTGGTCTTTTCTTTCCATTAAACACATTATTCTTTTAATTATTGTTATAATTGTGCTCCTACTTTTATATAAGTTGCTCCTGCCCTACCTCTTCTTACTTTCTCTTTCCTTTTCTGAGTTTTTACCTTCCTTAACTTTTCCTGTTTTCTTAAATTTCACTTCAAAGAAATAGGTCAGAGTTTTGGTGGGAGGATAGCATTATTTCATCGTGGGAATTACCCAAGAACAAAACTATCACCTTTTATAAACATGTTGAATATTACAAAAAGAGTAGAGACCTTGAAAAACAAAAGTAAAAATTCTAAAGCCAATTTCACTATCTTTTACCATCCAATTGGTTTGTTGTATGTAGTAAAAATAAATCTCTAAGATGACATTTTCAAGACTGTCTTTTTATTATAGATGGCCTTAAAATTTTAAAGGAACAATGAAAATAGCTCATAACATTTTATGGAAAACCAGTGCTTTAAGGAAGATTTGATTAGTTTCTTAT
>VMDO01036332.1:0-13703 GCA_007922755.1 Pedetes capensis
GGAGGGAGGAGGGAGGAGGGAGGGGGAGGGGGAGGGGGGAGGAGGAGTGGGAGGAGGAGAAAGAAATTGAATAAGAAAGAAATAAAAGGGAAGGGAAGAAGGAAAGAAGGAAAGAAGGAAGGAAGGAAGGAAGGAAGGAAGGAAGGAAGGAAAAGAAAGGAAGGAAGGAGAAAACGCTTCCTGAAGTCGAGCAGTAATTTTTTTTGAGACACTGTCTGCTATGTTTCCTAGGCCACCTCAGCCCTGGAACTCTTGATCCTCCTGCCTCAGGTCCCACCTCACGTACCTCAAGTAACAGAAATATTCCATGGTGTCTGGCATACATTATTTAAATCATAGTTTCACAATAGATGTTTACATGAATGTGTGTTACATATCATATATGAACAAATTATAGCTAGTGCACAACATCAAGTAAATAGAATTAGTCTGATAAAGATATAACCTTTTTCATTATTTATTATAATATTTTATTAAAGTCATATTTCTTATTTCATATATATTCAGAAATAAATGTATGGAACATGGTCGGGCCTGGGTAGTCCTCAAATAGGAGTCTGCATAGGAATAGTGTATGCTATAGGATTTAGTGAAAACCTGGTGGCTGACTCTCCAAACAATCATCCACTGAAAACACTAGGAATAACAGAGAGGCACTGACCTTAGTGCTGGATATGATACACTGTCCAGTAGTGTTTCATGTGTTGTTCATAGTGTCAGTCACCATGAGGCGGAGCTGACTCAGTGGTACCTAGCAACAACTGAGCACTGTACACACTATGATATAATATGTGATTTTTGAAACACTGAAGAGCATTTTTTTCAATGCCTCGGTTTGAACCAGGGGCCCCATGCATGTTAGCCAAGTGCACTACCATGGAGAGGCATCTGTTGCACCTTTTTAATGTTTTATGTTGAGCCAAGGACTCGCTCACTCTGGCAGGCTGCCTCTGAACTTCAACAGAAGATCCTCCTACCTCAGCCTCCAAGTAGCATGGAATTACAGTTGAGCATCCACCACCGTGGCTACAATCTCTTCATTTTTGAAGCACATAATTGAGTTGTATAGAGTCGTTATCATTTTTCTAATAATTAACTGGGTTGTCAATAAATATAGGTCCTTTGTATATGATTTTTAGGATGAGAATGTATGTTGAGTTGGATTATTACACAGCACACCTTCAGAAAATCTTTAACATTTATATTCTCACATGCTATTTTAAAATGATAATCCATAGCAAACAACGTACTTTAAAACTGCACCTGATCTCTGCCCCATAGGGATGCAGTAAAACTTGGTGCCCACATGAGGTGCTGTATGGCACATAACAAATGTTAATACACACTGTTAGTGCAGGATGCACATCTCCTGCATTGAACAGTGAATGTGTTGCCTGGGGTCCTGCTCAGTAGTTGATTTGCATCAAGGGTTTTGGTGATGTCCACCAGCTGTGGGAAAATGAACTTTTAATGGTTTTTTACATCCTGAAGTTTACTTCCTGAGGTACATCAACATGGGAAACTCTACATCCTCAAAACAAGATGTTGAATTCTTGCTTAGTAACCCTAATATATTCACTGGGAGATTCACTGTGCATTTGCAACAGCTATTTGTTGCATCTCTGGGTGCATCAATATGGAGCATACTAAATAAGGTCATTGAGGCAGCAGGTGTCAAGGTGACTGATGCCCATGGGGAGGGGAGGTCCTCTCATTCTGTCGCTAACCTAGTCATGGCTGGTCATGAGCAGACCTTCCACAATGCTGCATCTTCTCTGGGATGTGCACTGCCTTGAGGAATGTTCTGCAGCACTCAGGCTTGAGAGTTAGCCCTTTTCAATGTTCCCATTTCCCATGATACCTTGTCTTACTGTAGTGTTTTCAGATTTATTTCTTGCATATTTTTCTATTAATTGAAACAGTATTTCCTTCCCTTTTATTTTTCTCCCCGAGCCTCTGGGATTACAGGCATGCGCCACCGCGCCCGGCCATACATCTTTTTTAAAACCATGAATTGACTCTGGGGTCTCATGCATGCTAGAAAAGTGCTCTGCCAGTGAGCCGCATCTGCAGTCTCTTTTATATTTTTTTGTTAAGGTATCACTCATTTATGTAGGGTGCTTCTGGCCTTGAAGTTGAGATCCTTCCGCCTCAGCCTTCCAACAGGCTGGAATTACATATGTGAGAACCCAGCACCTGGCTGTCGTGTATTAAATTTAGAAGTACAAATTTCACTTGTGCTAAATGATTGGCAATATTCTACTGATTGACTAAGTTTGTATACATATACAGGTATTGTTAATTTCTTTTCTAGGATCACATCATATATTGAGTAGAAATATTAGAAAGCACAATTGTAGGAGAATTTTAAACTTTATACTTTGGCAAGCAATTTTAAAATGCTAGTCCATAGTGAATAATGTGTATTAAAACTACTTTTGGTCTCTGTGCACCTGACATCATGTGTGCCCTACGTGATGTGCTCTATGGAACATAAAGTTAAAACCCTCTGTTAGTGTGGGAGGCACAACGTATCCTGTGGAAAAGTGACTGTGTTCCCCAGGGTCTGGATCAGTACCTGGAGTGTATCAAGAGTCCTGGTGACTTTCTACCAGCTCTAGGAAAATTAACTTTTAACGCCTTTCTAGATCCAGAAGTTTACTTTCTAAAGTAGATCACTTTGGGAGATGTGTACATCCTCTAGCCAAGACATTGAATCTTTGCTTAGTAACCCTAAAATGTTTACCATGAGATTCAGTTGGCACCTGAGAGAGTCATTTGTAGCCTCTCTGGGTGCATAAAAAATGGAACCAAGTAAACAAAGTCATTGAGGCAGCAGGTGACAAGGTGACTGATGTCCATGGGGAGGGAAGGTCCTTTCATTCTGTCACTGACTTAGTCATGGGGGGTCCTGGGCAGCCTTTTTAAGATGCTGCATCTTCTGTGGGGTGTGCACTCCCTGCAGGAAGGTTCTGTGGCACTCAGCCCTGAGGATCACAAAGAGGTACATTGCCCTTTTCAATGTTCCCACTCCCCCAGGATACCCTACCTTAAACTATGAGGATTTCAGATTTATTTCTTCATCTTGTTCTGATAAAAAGAACCAAATTTCCTTCTCTCTTCTTTTTCTTGCCATTACTTCTCTTTACTGTGTTATAATTATTTTGGTTCTTTTTCTTAATACTGTTGCATCTTCTCTAGCACACTATTCAGTATCATCATAGGGAACATCACACATTTATGACTTTCTACAATTCTAAAATAGTTATGATAAACTATACCTTCTAGAAATTTTCCCCTATCAATCAAACTTCCAAATTTATCAGCATGAGAATTTTCAATATAATCTTCTTTTCAATATTTGCAGTTTCTAAATTGCTATCTCCAACGGTTGAATCCTGGTGCTATTTCCCTTCTTATTAGGCAATGGTACAGTCTCAGAGACTGTGTTCAATGTATTCGTCTTTACAAGGAACTGACTTTGACTTTGTTTTCAATTTCAGATGTTTGCTCTTATCCTGCTTTTACCTACCTTGATTCCTTTCTATTTGGATCAACTTCACAATTTTGGTTAATGCCAATGTTCCTTCAAAGTTTTTATCCTGTCTCTATACTTATACCTCTAATGGAATTTTTGTCTCTCTGTTTGCAGTTCTATGGTATTCTCCCTAAAGTCTTCTGCAAATATTTCATGTGCTCTACCACTGATTAGCCACCCCAGTCCCCCATCCTCTTTTTATTTTTTATCTCCTGACAAGGTCAAAACAGACAGATTGCCTCTGGCCTTAAATTTTACAACTTCTTTCCTCTGCCACCTGAGTACCTGGCTATGGATCACTATATCTGGCTCATAATGGCATTTTTTCATTATGTGCTTAGTAACAAGTGTTTCTGTTTTAAACCAGTTGAGAAATCAGTTTTTACTTCATTAGTATGATAAGTCATAATTCCTATATGAAGAAAGATTCTTCCACCACATTGGCTTGACCTACTCACTTCTTCAGTGTCGGTTCCATGGCCATATTTACTATTTGCTTCTTATGTCCATAATAAAGAATGTAAGATATTTTATAGTGACCACATCTGAGATATTTTTGTGGAAGTTTGGTCAAGAACAAGAGTTGTCTTGTCCAATTTGTTTGCTTCACTACTGCTATTTCTTCTGCTGATTCAGTTAACTACTACAAGACTTTGCTAAATCTCCATCTTTAATGGTGGGATTTTGGTATGTCATATTAGTACTTTTTAAGCTTATACATTATGTATTAATCTTATATGTATAATCAGATAGAAATTTAAAATTTGTATTATGAAAGTAATGACCTTATTTATATCCAGGAATTCTGTTCCCTTACAATTTGATTTGTCAAATATTTTTTCTTACTGAAACAGGCCATGCATTATGTTGTAGACCTGTAATTCAACAGACATAGAAGGCAGAGGTGGTAGGACCAAAAGTTGGAGATCAGACACAACTTGCTTAGCTCAGACCTCAACTAAAGATTTTTTAAAAGTTTTTTAAAGGAGTTGTTAGTGCAGCTCAGTAGTAGGGGCCTTGTAACAATTGTATAAGAACTGTTGTTCAAACCCACAAAGTCACACACAAAAATAGTGCAAGAGAGAGAGAAATGAAAGAAAGGAAGGAAGGAAGGAAGAAAAAACAAGGAAGGAAGAAGGAATGAAGGAAAAAGAAAGAAAGAGTAACAGAAAGAAAGAAAGAAAGAAGAAAAATAGGGAAGTAAGGCATTTCTGATTGCTCATTAGTAATTTTCTTCTATTTCATTTTAATTTTACAATTTTGTCCTTCTCATCGATTATGAAACTCATAGGACATATAGAATGTTTTTAAGCCTGATTTGTCAGTCATTCATTTGAATACTCCAGCTTTCTATTGATCAATGTTTACACAGTATATTTTTCCCCATTCTCTTACTTTTGATCTATGTTTTTATTTGTGCTAAACTGTGGTGGGCACCAAGGTGCACACCTATAATCCAAGCAACTCAGGGGGCTAAGGCAAGATCATGAGTTTAAGGTCAGATAGTCTGCACAACTCAGTGACATATCTCAAAATAAAATCTTTAGTAAGGTGCTTGTGGGTGGGTACTGCTCAGTGGTAGAGCACTTATGTAGCTCTGTGAGGCTCTGGTTTCAACTCTGTAGTACTGAACAAAATAATTATGCATCTATTAGGCCAAGGCTAGAATATGATTATTTTCATTAATGCATTTTCTGCCTTCTCTTTAAGTTGATTAGTCTATTTTCATTTTTCTTCCTTTGTCATTTATTCTAGTAATTAATGTTTGAGAAAGAATAACTATATTTTAACATGACCCATGTAAAGATTTAATTTACTGTGCACTGTGTGAAACGTCCACACAATGACTTTAACATGTCCATCAACTCCTCTAGGTGCTTTTATGTTCCTGTTTTGAAAAGAATTTCACTATATTTATTTACCAAATTTCAAATATAGGCCACATTGCAATTAACTACGATGACCACTCATTATAATATATCCCAAAATTTATTGAGCTTCTATCTGAAATTGTATACCTGTTAACTGATGTGTATATTTTCTCGAGCAGTGAGTTTCAAGCAACATCCATTGCCTCTGTGTTTCTCTTCACTCGCCATTTTAAGATTTAATGCATAAGTGGGAACATAAAAAATTTGCTTGTCTGTGTTTCCCTTATTTTTTTTCTTGTATTGTCTTCTATGATGTCCAAATTAAGTGGACTTCACTCTTTTTTTTTCTTTTGAGAAGTGGAAAGTTGAACCCAGGGCCTTAGACATATTACGCCCATGCTTTACTGCTGAGCAGCACTATCAGCCCTTTTTAACTTTTTATTTAGAGACAGTATCTCACTAAATTATTTAAGCTACCTCTGGCCTTGAATGCAAGATCCTCCTGTCTCAGCTTCCCAAATTGCTGGGAATGAAGGCAACCAGGGAGAGAATTTCTTCTCTTTATGGCTGAATAATATTCTCTGAGTTATATGTACCACAGTTGCTTAATCAATTTGCTCACTGACAGAAAATTTTTTTTCTTTCTTAGCTTGGGTTTTATACATAAAACTGCAATGAACATGAGAATGTAGACATCTCTGAAAAACTGATATCATATGGTAGGTCCAGGTTTGCTTTTTTCTTTCTTGTACTGGTGTCTGAACCCAGGGCCTTACACAGATTTTACACATTCTGTACCACTGGGCTCAACCCCACCGACTTCTGGTTTTTTCATTGTGACACAAGATTTCGCTAAATTGTGTCCATGGCCATTTTGTTCCCTCCTACAATGGGAGTTTTCTTTCATTCACACCCTAACATTACATAGCTCTTATTTTTTGTTAATGGTCATCTTAGTAGGTAAAAGGTTATATCATATTGTGCTTACAGTTTGTATTTCACTCATGATTAATGATGCTGACACAGTTTCCTTCACCATTAGCCATTGCATGCTTTCCTTTCTCTCTTTTTTATAATATTGCCATGTTGGGGATCAAATGCAGGGCAATAGCATGCTGGACAAATCATCTACCACTAATGTACACTCCAAGTTCCTATCCTTTCCTTAGAAAAATATCTATCCAGATCATTTCCACATTTATAGAAAAAAATGCAGTTCACTTGTACATTCCTTACAGTTTTTTATATTAACTCTGATGTGATATTTGTTTTGTGAATAGTTTTTCAAATTCCATAGGTTGCCTATTCACATTGTTGATTGTATCCTTCCTAGAAAATTACTTTTTACTTTACTGTGTCCCACCTGTTTATTTAACCTGCGATCTTGTTGGTACAGCCCAAGAAATCATTGTCCTTTCTTTACATAGGAGTTTATTTTCTAATAATTTCTTTCAAGATTTGGCTTTATGGTGACATGGGGTTACACACAGAGCCTAACACATACATTGCCAGTACTCTAAAATGGAATGATAAATCAGACCATTTCTTATCTTGTATGGGGAAACCAGGTTTTGCTACATTACCCATGCTGCCTCTGCCCAAGAACTTTCCATCCTCCTACCCCGCCCTCCCAAACTGCTGGCATTACAGGTGAGCTACAATGTTCCTGTCATCGATTGCAAGATTTTCATGGTGCCATGTCTGACATTAATATCTTTCCTCATCTTTGAGTAAATTTTAGTGGGATGACATTAAGGAAAGGCACATCATTCTTTTGTATTTGGGTATCCAGGTTCTCATCACCAGTCATAGAAACCCCTGTCCAGCCGACATTTTGTATTCTTGATGTCCATATCAATGGTTAGGTGGTTGTATACAAGCAGATTTCTCTTGGGATTCTTTATTACATTGAATTGATCAATGAGGATACTTTAATTCAGTAGACACTTACTAATTAATGATGTCATTGAAATATAGAATGAGACCACAAATTGGATACCACCTTTGATTTCCTAGATCTGAACTGGCTTGGATTTGGGGACCTTGATTTATAGCATGAATTTTAGAACTTTCTCCCCACTTCTCACATAAATGTTGTTGGAATTTTCACTGCAATTAAGCTGAATCCATACAGTACTTTAGGATGTAGGTACATTCTAACAATATTATTTCTTCTTCTTCCTTCTTTGAAGTGGCTCAGACATCCAGGATTACGTTGAATAGAAGTTCCAAGAGTAAGCACAGTTTCTTTACTTCTCTTCTTTTCATGCATTCAATATAGAGATGGTTGTGAGTATACCATATATGGACATTATTAGGGAAAGTTTGTTGTTCTCCATAGGTGTCCTCAAAAGGAGTCTGACTCACACCAACCTTATGCACAACACAATGAAACACTACCAATATTGGACAATGCTTCCCTGCTATTCATACAGTTTTGACTGGCTAATTGTGTCACAAATGGGCAACCAGCTCCTTCTCCCCAGTCTGTCCTTTTATGCCAGCTCAGCTGAAACCTATCCACCATGGGTGACCCTGCTTGTGTCTGAGATACTGGTGGCATAGCTTTCAGCATCACAGCAACAAGTAAACTCCTATAACATCACAAACTGACAGATACCTGGGGATTATATAGAGGTCCATTTCTTACCTACTTAGCTTGTTGAAAGACAAAATGCAATTTCAAAAATTAGATCATAGTCCAAATTGGACAAACATATTAAACACCACAACTTCAAACAAATCCAACTCATAAATTTAAAATACCAGACCAAATACAGTAGATTAAGCATGTGTGGCCAGCACTGGGAACAGTGATGCAGAAGGACCAAGGTGAGTTCAAGGCCAGGCTGGTTTACATGGCTAGTTAAAAGTAAGGCTGGGCAAAAGAGTGCAAGAATGTCTCAAAAAGCTAGTCAAAATTTAAATTACAATGTCTCTAGGAGGAAGAAAGGAGATATAGGAAGAATAATATTCAGATCATGGTGTCCACTAAATAATTTGGATATGCTTTCTGTATTAATTAGTTTTTGCGCTGATGTGAAAAAATGTCTGAAAATCAGAACTTCTGTTGAACAAGTTTAATTGGGCTCCCAGTGTCAGAAGTTGTCAGTCTACAGAGGTTGGGAAGGGATGACTGAGATATGGTGGCAGGCCAGTGACTAAAGACAGCCATTCCCATCATGGAAGACCAGGAGCACAGAAGACCAGAAGTGGGGCCCAGGTCAAACCCTCAAAGGCTCTCCCCCGGTGACCTCCTTCTACCAACTAGGACCCACCTCCCAAAGTTTCATAGTCTCCCAAATAGTGCATCAGCTGGGGTCAAAGCATTCAAACGTGAGCCTGTGAGGTTATTTTATGTTCAAACTATCAGTCTCCCTCACACTTCATGACAAGAATATCATCACAAGAGTCCAGACTCACTTCAAAGTAGAGATTTGTAATTAACACATTTGGTAAGTAGAGAACATCCTCATGGACTTTGCAATTATAACAGAGAATTGTATGGAATTCACAGACTTCCATATAGGAACACAGGATTGTATTTCAGGTGGTAGAAGCAAGTAGATCAGTGAAAGATTGTTTCTGCAAATGAGTGATACAATAAAAAACTGGAAATCCAGTGAGTATGAATGATACATTCATCTTTTGAATTTCAATGTCCACCTCATACAATTTCATCTTTATCATTCCAACTCCATGTAAGAATCTAGTAATTCTGTCTGTGTATTAAGCATGCAAAAACTGATCAACAAAAAGGCAGATTTTTGCATATGTCTGAATCTGCATGTGAACAGCTCTGCACGAGGCTGTGAGTATGAAACATGATTCAGAAAAGTGGTGATTGACCTGTGGGGTAGGGTGAGAGGGAAAAATGTCTCACTTGGAATAATCTCTTTTATTTGAATATTTACTTGATAGAAATGTGCCTGCAGTCATAAGTAAGTCAGGTATGCATGTTAGTGTATATTTGTTAGAGAAGCATTTTCTTAAGAAAAATTAGTATAATGAAACAAAAGCTAAAGACAAAAATAGTCAGATACTCAGAAGACAAGTTGTTGATACCATGCACATTTGTCTTACTCAAAGGCCAACATGTATTTCTCCTTAATATAATGGATGCAGTGTGCGATCACTAAATTCTACGTGCCCACAAAAACTACTTTTGAACACTTAAGATTCTCAAGAATCCTTGGAATCCAGGTCCTGGAAATGTCATATCTGAACCTAAAATACAAAGAGCTGGACACTTGACCACCATTCTCACCTCTTAAACTGACTATCAGAATATTCTTCCACAAAATTCATCGTGAAAAGAATTTTATAACATTATTTTTTATTGTACGCCTAAATTACCAAACAAGAACACCTAAATCATCAAGTTGATGATTCCAAGTGACACAATTTGGGGTGTTTTCCTCATATCTCAGTATTGCATTGGCGTCATGGGGAACTCATTGGTCTTTGTGCTTTATGGGTACATCTTCTCAGTTCAATCTCATCTTAAGAAGCCCATAGATTCTGTTTTCATGCACCTTGCCATGGTGAACACATTGAACATCATATTCACATTGATACCAGATATTATGCTGTCCTTTGGAGTAAAAATGTTTTTGGACAATGCAGGTTGTAAAGCATTTTTGTATATATACAGAGTGACCAGGGGTCTTTCTATGGCCACCACTTCTTTCCTGAGTACATTTCAAGCCATCACTCTCAGTCCCAGTAATTCCAAGTGGGCACGGCTTAAGTCGAAACTGGCTTTGGCTATTTTTCCCACTTTGCTTTTCTTCTGGCTCAGCAACATGCTCATCTACAGCTTTGTCATTCAAATGGTGGAAGCCAAAAAGAATTTCACTCTTGTTGGTCATGTGTATTCCCATGCATACTGTCAAAATAATGATGTGAGATACCACCCTCCAGGGTTAGTATTTAGTGGCCTGTTCCTTCTAGATCTCTTCTTTGTGGTCCTCATGATGGTCACCAGCCTCTACATGGTGATTCTTCTCTACAGACACCACACGAGTGCTTGTTATGTCCACAGCTCCAGCCACTCTTCCCACTCATCTCCTGAAAACAAAGCCACTCACCACATCCTTTACCTGGTAAGTTGCTTTGTGCTCTTTTATTGGGCAAATAATTTTGTGACCCTTTATGGGTTTTATACACCTGAGAAAATTCCAAAATTAGAGGTAATTCGTGAGGTTTTTTCATCATTCTACCCAACTGTCTGCCCATTTTTAATCATCAAGCATAATAAATTTGCAGCCGGATGCAGTGGTGCATGCCTGTAACCCCAGCCGTTCGGTAGGCAGAGGCAGGAGGATCACAAGTTAGAGACCAGAGGCAGTCTATGTAACTTAGGGAGACCCTGTCTCATAAAGTAAGAAAAACGGGCTTGGGTGAAAGTCAGTGGTCAAGCACTTGCAAAGTGTACCAGAGCGAGGCCCTGGGTTCAACCCCTGGACGGCAAAAAAAAAAAAAAAAAAAGAGGAAGCAGGAGGAGGAGGAGGAGGAGGAGAGTGAGGAGGAGAACAAGAAGAAGAAGAAAATTATTCCTAGCCTGGCGCAGTGGTACACACCTGTAATCCCAGTAGCTCGAAGTTGGAGGCAGGAGGATCACAAGTTCAAGACCACAGGCAGTCTGGGTACCTTAGTGAGACCCTGTGTCAAAAAGTTAAAAAAAAAAAGGGGGGGTTGCAGTTCAGTGGTCCAGCACTTGCAAAGCATGCAAGCTCGAGGCCCTGGGTTCAACCTTAAGGCCCTGGTTCAAACCCCAGTACCAATAAATAAATAAATAAATAAATAAATAAATAAATAAATAAATAAAGTTTCTAAATTTCCTTTTTCCCTTTGAGTACTGAGTTTTGACCATATCCTAAAACCATTCCTTAGAAGATCTGAATCACCACATTTTCTTTTTTACAACATCAGTGATTCTCCAAAGATTTAAATGGCAAAAAGAAAGCTGGGCTGGGTATTGTGGCTCATGTTTGTAATCCTAGCACTCAGAGGCAAATACAGGTGGATCCACAGAAGGTCGTGACCAGCCTAGTCTACCTAGCAATTTCCCAGCCACCTTGGCACACTCAGTGAGACCTACTCTCAAATATGCATGGAGAGAGGGGGGGGAGGGGGGAGGGCGAGCGAGCGCACTGCACTGTGGAAACTCCTGTAATTCCAGTGACACTGGAGATTGACATAGAGGATTGCAAAATTACACCCAGAGTTGGCCACAATAACTTCCTGAGACCCTGCCCCAAAATAAACAAATAGAATAAGGGACTGGGATACAGCTGAGCAGTAGAGAACTTACCTAGCAGGAAAAGAACCCTGTATTCATCTCTCAGAATTGAAGGAAGAGGAAGAGGAAGAGGAAGAAGAAGAAGACAGAAAGAAAGAAAGAGAGAGAGAGAGGAAGAAGAGGAAGAGAAAGAGGAAGAGGAAGAAGAGGAGGAGGAGGAGGCAGAAGGAGGAGGAGGAGGAAGAGGAGGAGGAGGAATAGAGAAGAGAAAAAATGAAAAGAAAGGAAGTAAGGGAGGAGAAAATGCTTCCTCGAGTCATACAGTAATTTTTTCGAGACATTATCTGCTATGTTTCCTAGACCATCTCAGCCCTTGAACTCTTGATCCTCCTGCCTCAGTTCTCACTCCACATACCTCAGATAATAGGAGTACTCCATGGTGCCTGGCATAAATTTTTTAAATCACAGTTTCACAATAGATGTTTACATGAATGTGTGTGTTACATATCGTATATGAACAAATTATACCTCATACATAACATCAACTAAATATACTCAGTCTTATATAACCTTTTTATTATTTATTATAACATACTATTAATGTCATTTCTTATTCAATATATATTCAAACATAAAGGTATGGAACACGATTGGGCCTGGGTAGTCCTCAGATAGGAGACTGCTTAGGAATAATGTGTGCTATAGGCTTGAGAGAAGGACCTGGCGGCTGACTATCCAAACAATCAGCCACTGAAAACACTAGGAATAACAGAGGCACTGACCCTAGTGCTGGATATGGTACACTGTCAGGTAGTGTTTCAACTGTTGTACATAGGGTCTTTATGAGGGGTAGCCAACTCAATGGTACCTAACAACAACTGAGCCGTGTATACATTATATTATCATTTGTGATTTTTGAAACACTGGAAAGTATTTTTTTCAATGCTTCAGGTTGAACCTGGGGCCCCATGCATGCTAGCCAAGTGTGCTACCACAGACAGGCATCTGCAACAACTTTTTAATGACTTATGTTAAGACCAGGTCTCGCTTCCTCACACAGGCTGCCTCTGAACTTCAACAGAAGATCCTTCTGCCTCAGCCTCCCGTGTAGCGTGGGATTACAGTTGACCACCCACCCGGATGGCTGTAATCTCTTAATTTTTGAAGCACATATTTGAGTTGTGTAGAGTTATCGTCATTGTTCTAATAATTAACTTGGGCTGTGGATAAATAAAGGTCCTTTGAATATCATTTTTAGGATGAGGTCGTATGTTGAGTTGGAGTATTACACAGCACAACTTTTTTTATTAGAAATTTTTAATGTACATCATAATGTGATTCATTTTGACATGCTTTTCATTGTGACAATTTTCATATATGCAATTTGATAAGCATTATTCATATAGGTTACCCCTTACCCTCCTCTATGTTTCCCCCCCTCCCCCTTCCCATCTAAGTTTCCCATCCAAGTCTTCTCTATCTTTTACTATATAGTATTTTTCTATATGTCCGTGGGTTCCATTTCTGTTTAAGATAGAAACTTTTCCTGTAGTGGTCTTTGTTTCTATCTTGTTAGAACAATTACATGCGATTTCTAGTCCATTTATATTGACCTCATTCTTATCTTCCCTCCCCCCCTTTTAATGTGATCTGACCTTGGAGTAGGATTTTTCCTTCTTGTAATTTTGGGTCAGCTCTCTCATATGAGTGAGAACATGTGTTGTTTCTCTTTCTGAGCTTGTGTTCGTTCACTTAAAATAATTTTCTCTAATTCCATCCATTTTGCTGTGAATGACCCTATTTCATTTTTCTTGATTGCTGAACAGTATTCCATTGTGTATAAATACCATTGTTTTTTTATCCATTCTTCTGTTGAAGGGCACTTTGGTTGATTCCATATCTTTGCTATTGTGAAAAGCACTGCATTGAACATGGAGATGCAGGTGTCTCTGTGGTATGATGACTCATCTCCCTTTGGGTAAATTCCCAATAGTGTTATAGCTGGGTCATATGGTAGATCTATTTTTAGTTTTTTGAGGTACCTCCATAT
>VMDO01036333.1:0-15248 GCA_007922755.1 Pedetes capensis
AGCGTTCTTGTCAGCTGTCCATCCCTGTAACAAATTCAACTTATGATGTGACCTCTTTGTCTTTCTTTTCTTCAAGCTCCACCCGTACCAAGACCCCAGATCGAAAGGTAAGTGAGGCAGGTGTGTGAATCTCTGTCCTGTCACTCTGTGCTGGAGTCCCTGCAAGCCTGGCCAAGCACAAACACATGACTCCTCCTTGGTCCCATTTCTTCTGCTGGCTGTGTCTTTGTTTTAACACGTCTCATACAACCCTCCTCCATTTGTCTTTACTTGTCCTTATCTCATCCTCTTTCAAAATGCTCTGAGTTCAACAAGATAGGTATATTCCCAGTATACTGCACTCTTGTTCCAAACTTATCTTGTTTGACTTGGGGAATCCAGTCCCTCTTGTCATTTAGGTCAACATATTTTAGAAAGAGAAGTGCCTCCAAAAAAAATTTTTTTTAAATGCAAGAATCAGTGTGTCTTGGTACTATATGTGGTACCAGCAAGGACAGCTTTTCTCTGCTCTGGTGAGGCTTCTCTGAGGTCCATCTCTGTCTTTTAGGGAAAAATATCCTTCTCACGCTTTTCAATATGGAGCTAAATTATAAGGAAACTGAGAAAAAAGAACCCTAATACCACTTGAGAGTGTAAAGTACATTGGTCGATTCTGGCAAGCCCTGTCTGATATAAAGCCATCTTGTCTACCTTGTGGAAGCTCCCAGACAAAGGATGAAGAAGACATGCTCTGGAATCGCCCACTCCTACAGAAAACAAGGTCACTGGGAGAGACGTCCAATGAAGAAAAACAATGGATCTATGCAACCGCTCAATGTTCTGTAGGAAGATCAATGACATTATGGCCTCTACATTTTTTGTTTTCTCATTTTTTCTTTCACTTATTCATCTAAAGTTATGTATAGTGTTTGCTTATATTACACAAAACATTGTTATATATGTGTATATATATTAAAGCAAGGTAAAGCCCTCTAAGTGGCAGCACCTCCATGATTACTTAGTCACAAAGAGTCATCTGCTTCAGAAACAAAAGCTTACATTTGCTTGGCTATTGGTTACTAAAGATGCTGAAATTGACCTTTACAAAAGCACCTACATTTTACTTTGATAAATACTGAGCTCAGAGGAACAATGAAATAATTCTCAGTGTAGTATTAACACGAATTTGTATTCAATACAGCCACGGTGAAAAGTCAAGTAAACCACCTAAATATGCATTTCTTAAAATTTCAGTTGCTTGAATAGAAAGAACCAACAATAAAGGAGAAAGAAGTAACAAATGACCTAGGAAAAAATATATCAAATATAAAAAAGGTCAATGCATCTTTTTTAAGAGAAAAAATCAAATAGTCAAGAAAAACTGGAGAAAAGCAAGAGGGACAAATAAATAATATTAGTAATGAAAAGGGAGCACTATATGTACAAAAGAATGAAACACTACCCAACACTGTGCCATGCCCAACACTATTTTCAGTTCTTCTCTGCTATCTATATGGTTTTCAATGACTGACTGCATTAGGAGTGGGCTGCCAGCTCCTTCTCCCAAGCTCATAGCACCTGCTATTCCCAGATGGTCTCCCATCCACATACTACTAACCTAACTGGACTGACCCTACTTAGCCTCCAAGAACTGATGCCAGGGTGTCACAAAAAAAACTCCTTGTGTTTTGTGGTATATATATCTGGACATTGATTGCTTAGGAAAACTGAGCCTTACAATAAGTAAGTTTTGACATCTGTTTTTGCAGTATTTTTGTATCACTGATATTAAAAGAATGAATATCATTGATGATTTCTTATCCTGTTTTGACCTAATGGTTTAGGTATTTTTTGTACGTTCATAGGATTCTTTGGGATCAAATTCTAAGGTAATAGTTTTTGACCTAGAATAAATTTTGAGTTTTGTAAGTTGGCCTCTGGAGAACATCAAAGTATTTCTCTCTCATGTTATAGAGATGATGAATTGATATAACTTACATGGTATGTTGTATTTGTATAGAAAGCATTGCTGAATATTAACAATTGTTATTCTTTAAGTCATATTCGTGTAGCTCCAAGCTACTGGTGTGAATGATCTAAAGATTAGGTGAAATCTATAAACATCTGATGGTCTTGCATTGATATAGCCAGTCATAATCAATATATTAAAACATTGTATGCAATGTCATACCTGAATTTCCTTGTCAATTGTGAAATCTCATCAATTTTAAGCACAACTGATCTGCATTTTGTCATTCACTATTGTGTTTTTCTCTAAAACCATTTTCAATCAGATTTATGGGACAGAACCTGATACACATTTTAATAGATAATACATTTTGAGAACTACAACATTAATAGCTAAATAGCATGTCCAAATCTTAATGTAGAAACTAATAAGTTCATCAATCTGCTGAGTAAGCTCAATTAGATCAAGATGATTGAGACCAAATGAACTGGTAGAATGTGTGAAATTTTATATCTTTCAATGGAAGCATTATTACTTCCTTATTCTCATGACCAAAATTTTTTTCTTATACTATCTACATTTTACAGAAAGAATCATCTCTACAGTCTGTCCTTGCTGAACTCCTGGTCAGAAAGCGAGAAAAGAGTCATGTGTTAAGGACCTAAACATGCAGACTAAAGTCTCTATTTACAATACCTGGTGTGTTGTCCAGACACATAACAACCTCAAGATCCTCCTGTCCATCAGCCCTCTGTTGAAAAGAACACCGCATAGTCCCGATGCCCACCTAGCTCAGCAATGGACACTCAGGAGGTCCAAGCACTGGAGCTTTCATAGACACAGAGGGAGTTGGGGCTGGGCTCAGGCTCCCCAGTGGCCCAGGATGTACCCAGTACAGTCAGTGGCCCTTGATAAGAGGGGGGCCCTTCCCTGACCAGTGAGGATCTTCCATAGGAATCCAAAAGGACATGGGCAGCCACCCAGGACCCTCCAGAGGCACAGTGGGAAGATCAGTTAGGAAGAACATGGATGAGCTCCTCCTACTGACTTCACTACCTGTTTCCAAGACACAGAGAAATTCTACAGATTTGGAGTTTCTCTGCATCATGGTGGATGATGCCCTTACCCAGGAGATAAATAACTAAGATTTCTATGCAGCTGCACCTCCACCAGGCTTTAGCAAATGTCTTGGTGAATCTGGGTACTGGGAGGTGGAAGTGGTATGGATGGCTATGTCAGGTTGGCAGGGCTGCTGGGTCATGTAGACTGTGATCCCTTGGTACCTGGCCCTGGATGAGGCTCTTGGTGAGGAAAGGTCCACACACGCCACACTTCAGTCAGGAACAACAGCTTCTCCCTACAAATGCAGGGATCTACATAGAGGAAATGCCGTTCTATGGGTAGCAGGCAGCAGGAAGGAGCCCGTCAGATGGAGGAGGCTGGTGCCCAGGTCTGCAGACTCCACAGGAGGCTGGGGCCTGAGCCTCACTGTTGTGAAGAGCAAGAGCCCTGCTGGGGCCCAGGAGGTATGAGTACTAATGGTCACAGCTGAGTCAGTCCATCACCTGACTGCCAGCGTCCATCCATGGAGGGTGCACTGTGGAAGAAGCCAGGTATAAGCCATCACCTGCCCAATAGACATTCCCTCCTGCACTTTCACAGAAAGCCTGTGCCACAGGAAAAGACAGCTTCCTGCAGGGACTGAACGAGGGTGACCATTTACTTACCAGGGAACAGGGCTGCCCAGAGTCATCTGTGCCAGAGAAGAACATACACGAGGAGAGGTTACAGATGATGAAAGGCTGGTGGGGGAAGACTGTGTGACCACCCAAGGGGCTTTCCATGGGAAGGGACTCACTTCTCACATAGGCTCACCAGCCAAGAACAGCACTGGCACCAACAGGTTAAGGGTTTGGGGAGATCATTCTCCTATGGACACACTGGTGAGCGGCACCCTTACAGGAAAAGAAGGACCTCTCAGAACCTTAGGGAGCTAAGCTTATGGCTGTGTCTCTGAGTGCTGGA
Organism: Pedetes capensis; assembly: GCA_007922755.1. Lineage (NCBI taxonomy): Eukaryota > Metazoa > Chordata > Mammalia > Rodentia > Pedetidae > Pedetes > Pedetes capensis. The sequence goes on from VMDO01036333.1 coordinate 3,974, forward strand.
TTAAGCACAAATTGCACAATTCTCAAGGTGGCTGTGCCCTCTCAAGGTGGCACATAGAATCAAGACAGTTCCCTTGCTGACCCCTGGTCCCTGTGTGATGGGTTCTCATCAGGGTGTCCATGTGGGCTGAGGTAGGTGACAGATATTCATATCACAGCTCTGTTCACGATCTCTCCTCCTTACAAGCTAACATATGAGTGAATTGCAGATGAATGTCTTCAAAATTGAAAAAATATGGCAGAGGCAATAGGGTGTAAATGGCTCTGCACACCCAGCCACCAATAATGTCACCATCACCCACACGGTCCTGCATCAGGACATCTCCTGGGCTATTTCATTAGAAATCATGCCCCTAATTTCCCCATGTACTCATGAAGTTGCATCACTTACACTGAGATTATACTCTGCTCCCTCATTCTTCCACATTATTTCTCCTCCCAACCCCAGGCTCTGCAATTGTCACTTCCAGTAGCAAGTTCTCTCCCTCCTTCTTTCCAATCTTCATATTATCTCTTCTTTGCTAGATATAACCATACATTTTCATATATCACCATATGTATAGGATTTTGCTCCCTTTGGAAATTGTTAGAGGAAGAAGGTTTGAAGGTAGGTAGTGTTGGTTTCATCCAATAGCAAAATAGGAAGCAAAGCCCAGAGCCTGAGTGGATAGAAAGTGAAATGGCCTGGGTCAAAGGAAGAGTGAGAGTAACATGGGTTTGAAGGTAGGTAGTGCTTGACTCATAATATAAAGATTCTTGGACATGAATGTGATAAGTCTTGCACTACATTTCTTCTTACGTAAAGATTTATGGAATAAAGTTGTGGAAAAAGCTTCTTGAGAAGAGCATCCTGGCAGAGGTTGGGAATATCCAAAGGAGACTGAAGCCAGGCCCTCTAAATGAGTAGGAAAGGATCCACACATGGGAATTTCTAGTCTAACTGGGGAAGAATTCTTCTTTGGGCAGTGGAAGCAGATAGCTCTCCCCTCATGCATGGGTTCTATCTCTGAGAATGCAGATCTGGGGTCCTAGCCTGGAGATCCCCTGTGAGGTGCGCATCTTGGGGTCAGACATGGGCATCTCAGGATGGGTGGACTGCACATGACTGACAGATTGTCCTCATGTCCAGGGCCCTAAGTCTGGCTCAGCTGCAGAGGTCTTGCCTATGGCTGTGGAGCCCTTGCAGAACTTCTCTCTCTGCAGTGCCTCTGCATTCTCCATTCCCAGGGCTGTCTGATGGTCCCATCTTCTGGTCCCTGGGCAGGGGATGGCTACTGAGGAGTGTGTAGGTCTTCATGGTAGAGAATCCCCACACCAGGCATCCAGTGCAGAGTCTCTGTCTACACACCCATGTCCAAGACCAGATGTACCCACATCTGAGCTCCACCAGGAACCAGGTGGGGCTTCTATGTGAGTCATGTGGGAGGGGCCAGCAGCTTAGACCTGGGCACAAACTTGACTGAGCAAACTCAGGAACATCAGAGGGCCTGGTGGAACACCTACAGTGCTTAGGTTGGCCATGGTGCATTCAGAACAGCCAGGGGATCCTCAGAGTCACCCAGAAGATGTCAGAGCCATGAAGGGGCACCCAGGATCCCTGAGGCCCAAGGAGTCCTCTGGTACAGGGAGCCAACACAGGAAAAGGGGCAAAGGGGCTCTCAGAAGAAACTACATTTTGAGATACTGCTTCTCTCTGCTTTCAGTTTCTCAACAATTCATGCCTCTTGTTTATTTTAATGACCTCATAGAAAGTTTGAGTGTCTTTTGTGAAATTATTTTTCATTTAAGTTTAGATCATATTTTACAACTGTTGTTTTTGTTAAGGGCCATTGAGTCAGGTCTGACTCACAGGACCCTATGTACAACAGAATGAAACACTAGCCAAGCACATGTCTGATAGGAATGAGCCCATAAAGGTTAGTTCATGGGACTTCAGATGATATGAAGGACTAGAGTCGTCACTGGATGTGAGGTCACCCATGCTGCACTCTGGCAAAGAATTTGACTGCACTACATTCATTCCCTCAGGATTTGCAGGAGGATGAGTTCAGAGAGATAGACCAGTTCAACAAGTGGAGCAAACTTCAGGGAACAGAGCATTCTGGCAGCACCTGGGTATTTCTGACCACTGTTACTAACCAGATTCACAGTGAGAATAATAATCATAAGCAGGAAAGACTGATTGGGAAAACTTGCCATTGGGCCAAGAAAAAGCACATACAATTTTTCAGTCATCGCAAGTACACTTCAAAAATAGAGATTAAAATCCAGGTGTCATTCAAAAGAATGCAAGTAAACTGCAGTGAGACAATATGAAAGAAATATGTAGGACTCCTCAGAAATATATCCAGACCACATCCATCTCAGGTTCAATGGTGGAAAGGTGTGAACTAATCTCAAAGGTTCCCCTTTGACAGGACAGCCCCAGGGCATGTCCTTGGCACAACACTGCCTAGGGAAGGGATTCCCTGTGATTTGCTTCCCCATGTGATGTCATCAGTGCACTCAGAGGTCACTGCAGACGAGGTTCAAGGGGGTACTGGCCAAGTTCATGTCAACAGTTGACTTTGTTTCACCCCAGGTTGACTTTGCAGCTGTGTCAAATGCAGGAATGGCTCAACAGAGATTTCAAAGGACAGACTGGGGCACATGGCAGGATGTGGCACACTGATGTCCATGCAGACGTCCCTGAGGGGTGCTGAACGAAACTGTGAGAGTGAAGTTGAGGTTGCCATGGAGACCCCTGGAAGTTAGACCTGCAAGGACTATGGACAAAAACCTGCACTCAGTGAGTAAAGCTGGAACACAAGAGGGTCCTGGGGGCGAAAGTCAGAATAAAAACACAGAAAATAGCCCTCCAAGACCCATGGCACTCACATCAATGCTGTGGGGACTTGCGTGCTGCCCTGATGCTGAGGCCAACTGAACCTGAGACACCAGGAGGGAGAACAAGGGTGGGTGGGTTCTCCCTAGTCTCCTAAGAAGACTAGCCAGAAGGACTCAGCAGCCCACTCACAAAACAATTAGCCATCAAAAACCCTATGAATAGGGAAGAAGCACCGTCAAGTACAGTGCCAGGCATGGAACTAGGTCTGGAAGCTGATTCTTCTGTTGCACATGAAACTGACTCAAAAGCACCTTCCAACAACAACATACATAAATGTGAGCACCCACTGTGCCTCTCTTCTGCTTTGTGAAGATGAAGAAATTTGACCACCTTTGGGAGCAGAGAGCCAAGTCTAACAGGACAACACATCGGTAACTGGCTGGTCCTACAATTCTCAGCCTTCAAGAACATGAGAAACAATATGGTAGCATTTGTGAGTTACACAAATTAGGATATTTTGTTAGGGAAGCCAGAATGGAGAAAGACACCCCCAAAATTCTGCCCCATCGTATATTCACACTGATACTTCAGTGCTCTTTCCAGGAGCTGCTCCAGGAGCAGTTTGATGCTTTGTAGAAAAGCATAGGCTTAGATACTGGGGATCAATTTTCCAAGACCCAAGCTCCTGTCACGTCAGACAGTAATTTAAGAATACCTCAGTACTTCTACATCTGGACAAAGGAGTTCCATTAACATTCTCATCACATAATTGAAGGCATGCAAAAAAGAAGGGTTTTCAATGATTAACAACAAAGCCAATTTACATAATGAGACAGTATACTGTCATGAATTCTATCTTCAACACAAACTACACTATGCACACATACCTACTCAGGGATCAGCCCTTTCTGAGGCCTCCAGCCTCAGAGCTCACTATATAGCAGGAGGACATGCAAATGGGGCCTCCCTCTGCTGATGAAAACCAGCCCAGCCCTCATCCTGCAGCTGGGAGAGGAGCCCAGCCCTGTACTCCCTGGTGTCCCATTCTGTGATCAGGACTGAACTCAGACCACTCACCATGGAGTTGGGGCTCAGCTGGGTTTTCCTTCTGGCTGTGCTAAAAGGTAATTCATGGAGAACATGAGGTCCTGAGTGTGTGAGTGGACGTGAGTGAGAGGAGCAGTGGACGTGTGTGACAGTTTCCTGACCAGGATTCTCTGTGTTTGCAGGTGTCCAGTGTGAGGTGCAGCTGGTGGAGTCTGGGGGAGGCTTGGTGCAGCCTGGGGGGTCCCTGAGACTCTCCTGCATAGGCTCTGGATTCACCTTCAGTGATTACAGCATGGACTGGGTCCGCCAGGCTCCAGGGAAGGGGCTGGAGTGGGTCGCAGAGATAAGTCAACCTAGTGGCAGTAAAAAAAACTATGCAGACTCCGTGAAGGGCCGATTCACCATCTCCAGAGACAATGCCAAGAACTCTGTGTATCTGCAAATGGACAACCTGAGGACTGAGGACACGGCCATGTACTTCTGTACAAGAGACACAGTGAGGGGACCTCAGTGTGAGCCCAGACAAAAACCTCCCACAGGACTCATGACCAGCAGGGGGCGCTCAGGACACAGAGAACATGGGGTCAGCCTGGGGAGCAGGTGCAGACAGAGTTAATGGCTGGTGTCCAGTGCATCTGGACTGCCTCTCCTAACAGACTTCTCAGGGACCCTCTAGAGGTATGGTCTTTATAACTTCTGATATCTCTGATATAAAAATGTCTGCTTTCTTTTTTTTAATAACATACAACAAATGCTCACAAGGATGCGGGGAGAAAGGTACCCAACTACACCACTGGTGTGAATGCAGGATAGAGCATCCACTATGGAAATCAGTTTGGAGGTTTCTCAAAAACCTAAAAATAGAGTACCCATAGGACTTGCATATACAATTCCTGGGTGCATATCCAAAAGATTATAAGTCAACATACCACCCACATACCTGCTCACCATTTTTATTGTAGCACATTCACAATAGCCAAGATATGGATCAACCTAGGTGTCCATCAACAAGTAAGTGAATAAGGAAGTTATGGTATTTATATAACCTTATAGTTTTAGCCATCCATAAAGAAGTGCAAAAGTATGGAATTTGCTGGAAAATGGAGACATTTGCTGGAACTGGAGATCATCATTGTAGAGAAATAAGCCAGACCAAGGAAGGTAAACATCATGTTTTTGCTCAAATGTGGATATCAGACGTCAATATATATTCAGTATACAAACAGAGATGAACAAGAGGGAGGCAAGGTCAGGCTCAGTGACCCAGGAGGCCTAACTCGTCCCAAATCCCCATCCCCTTAAGGAACTGCACACATCAGGCTCAGAACTCACCCAAATGTACTTTTGTAGCCAATTCATTTCTAATTCAATGACTCACACTGCCCTCTCTTCCCTTTCTCCTGTTAACCTGGAAAATGCAGGTTTTCATCACCATCACCAAACCCAGGCTCAGCCATTCACCTGGAGCTCAAGTGTGGCTCCAGCTATGGATCCTATAGGTCCCTGGGACAGGCTGGTGGTTCTGCACAGTGCCCATTGCCCAGGACCCTCCTGCTGTCCTTAGTATCCTTAGTACAAGGACAGCTCTGGGGAATGAGAGTGGACATTAGGGGTCTGAGATAAGGATGACCAGGCTAATTTCACTGTGATGTTGAACTGAATGTTTTCTGATCAAAGTGTCTTGGAGTCACCTCCATCACCTGTGGCCCTGGGGCAGGTGGGACACCCCAGTGTCTGTGGACTCTGGGGACAGTGCCCAGGCCTCTGTGAGCCCTGTCCTTGTGGCTCTCCATGGTCACATCCTGGAATTGCATCCTGCTGCTTGAAGAGCCAGGCCCAGGTGACCGTCTGCCCAGAGCCCCTGGACCTCCCACTTCCCCCTGACCCTTGCCTCACACGTGCCCCTCATTCTTGTAAGGACAACACAATCCCTTATTCTCCCCACATCACACCATTGTCAAGCAGGAACAAGTTTTATCATGAATAAAGTTTGGCAAATAAATCAAATGTGATTTAGGGTATGTCTAATCAAGGCACTCAAAAACTGATTAAAAAATATACAGCTTTGATTAGGCAAATTGAAAATAGCATTAGAAAGACATTCTCTGTTCTTTAGTGGTAGTTAATATAGTTACACGCACATAGGAACTGTGTCAGTCAGTTTTCCATTGCTGTAACAAATGCCTGAGTTAACTTAGAAAGAGGAAAGGTTTGACTTGGCTCAGGGTTTCAGAGGTCTCAGTCAATGGCGGCTCTGCCCTGCTACTATGACCTGTGAGAGCCAAGTCCATCCTAGCAGGAGAGCATGACAGAGCTGCCTGTCCATCTCGTGGTATGTGGGAAGGAAAGAGAGAGGACAGGGCAGGGTCTCAATATCTCCTGCAGGACCTGATGTCAATGACATGCCTGCCTTCCTCTCACCCCAGCTTCCTGAAGGTCCCCCCACAGCCATGAGAGCTGAGGCTGAGGGCCAAGCCTACACCAAGTGGGATTTTGGTGGATATTCAAGACCCAAAGGATGGCACAGACCAAAGCAATCCACACAGTCACTGTGTTCCCCATAGAAACACAACCAAGACATAAAAACTAATGCTGAAATCCATATGGAACAACATTAGTTCCCAGAGAACTAAAGCAACCCAGGAAAAACCTGGGCCCAGTGAGGAGTTCTGTAGAGAGTTTAGGGAGGCAAGCACAGACTAATAGAAAATCTCTAGAAGATGCGTGTAAGGAATAACCCTGTGTGTGTAAGGAATAGGAATAAGGATAGAAATTAATTGTGTGAAATAATTGGAATAAGACATGAAGTGTGGAATGCTGTAATAGGAATAGAAATCAACTGTGTGAGAGACATGAAGTATGAAATGACACCCCATAAGATGATGTAATCTAGGCCCCCCCTGGGACTGCCCCAAGGGGGAGTGAAATGTGTGCATATGAGTGATAAAGTTAGACCCCTGGCACCCGATAACCACACGGCACAGTGACGTTGATGCAAGATAACCAGATGGAGCACAGACTCCACACTGAACTGCATAAAAAGAGAAGAGACCTGACAGCAGGCGGGCTTCTTCCAATCTGAGCGATGAGAGACTCCACGTCAAGCTGAGCCCCCCAAGAACCGAGGAACCATCGCTATGTTGCCACCATGTCCGCACCGTGAGAGAAAGGACATTGGGATGGAATGCCGAGGACACCGCTTGACCGGACTGATCACGATCGCCAGGCTTACCTGCGTCATCAGGTGTGACTGCAGGGTCCCAGGTATTGGTGTGCCACTGTGAATGTGTGTGTGAACTAACCCTGTGTGTAGCAATAAAGGTCTCCTGCCAGTGACAATAGCTGGTCCTCTTATTCCTGACCTCACCTTAAATGAGGAAGAGATTCTCACACCATCTCCATTTCCCGCTCGCAATAATGTCCAACTGGGAAATGATTTTTTTCAGGAAATATAGAGAAGTTTTAAATGCCACAGAAATAAACATGATTTATAAAAACTAAGTGAAAATAAATACTTCAAAAAAGAAATATGGGTGAGAAACATGAACTTGAAAAGATGGTAAACATTCATTATTGTTAGCCAAATGTAATTTATATTAATAATGGAATAGCAATTGACAAATGAGACTGGAGGAAAGCAAGAAAACCTGCAATGTTAAATATCCATGAAGACACAAAGCCACATTTATATCTAATGGAAATAAGGAAGTGGCACAATTTAGGGATACCTCTGGCAATTTATTTCAAGTACAGAGTAGGTTGAGTCCCACCATTATATTTTTGGTATTTAAAAAGAAGAATTAAAAAATTAGGTTCATAAAGCCACAGAGAAATCGAAACATACAGGATATCTTGGGGTTCCTCAAGCCCAGCCCCACTCTATCCCAGTATTCGGGTCACTCAGCAGCTACTTCACCCCCATGCACGTTGGAGGAGTCCCAAGGGTGAACGTCCTCCATGCCACTCTTACTCATGGAGTGAGGGACGCAGAGAGGGTTCTGGTGAGGACCTTAGGACTCTGCCTCTCAGCTCCTCCAGGAAGCAGTGCCCACAGCCCCATCTCTCCAGGGCCCCACCTCGAGCCCCTCCCTGGGCTCGCCCGAAGGAACACTGGCAGGCCCCATCTCATGACAGCCTCTGAGAGCCCCATGGGCTCTGCCATCATTAGCCCCACTCTCGGCCAGGCAGCTGATTCCACTCCTTGACTTCAGGCCAGGGCCTTGGAGAATCCATGGCCTGCGGCTTTAACCATAGTCACGTCCATCCCAGAGGAAAGGACCACCTACAGCAGACACTAAACTTACCTGGTGGATGAAGGAATTCACACAGGAATCACTGAGCCCTCCATGATTGCATCAATAATGCACCCTAAAAAGTCACATTTATAAACAAAAATTAAAAGTGGTTTAGCATGATTTGGAGAAAAGGGAACAATTTGCTTCAGGAAAGCTCATGAGCATTTTGGAGTGCTGCTATCTGTAGAGCATTTTACCGGTGCACACGTGACACGGCCCGGTAATTCATTATCTATTTTGATAGGTTTGCTAGGAAACTTGTCAGACATCCTGTCATGGATTCCCACTTAGCTCTGGGTTTCACTTGTGCTGCTCCAGGAGAGATTCTGTCTCTGTTCCATCTCCTCCCTGCACCCCAGCCTCACTCTGCTTGCAACTCCTCAGTGGGGGAGGGTTTGAGGGCTCAGGAGGCTGTGTCGGCCTTCAAACCCCACGTGTGTCTGACTCATTGAGAGCTACTGGGTCTTGAGTTTCAGCAGTGTGTCTCTGCTCCGCCTGCTGTGGGATTGTCCACCCCTTCCTACCTTCCTCTCCAACAAATACTGTGGTTTACCCCAGTCCCTCTCTTCAGAAGCTGGCACTTTCTCCTGCAGATTCAGACACTTCCTAGGGATGGCTGTGTGGAAAGTGTCCACAGCACCCAGGCATCTCTGTGGGATTCCATCACTGCCCCTGGATGAATAATTTCCTTCTGTGGCTTCACACTTTTATCACTGAGTGGACACAGACGTAGGTTGGGTGCATTCATGTGGTGAACGCTGTTCCTCTGGCCCCATGAGTGCAGCGACAGTGGCTGGAGAGGAGCTGCTGGACTCTCCTGAATCCTCATTGTCACTTCAGCAGCAGGATCACTGATCTGAGCAATGCAGAGGCCAGCGTGGATCCTGCTCAAGGCCAAATTTGTGAAGCATTCCATTTATATTTAATGTACAATAAGGTGTGAGTCCTCCTGTGATGGCTTCAAAGGGAGTCCCTGCAAAAATCCACATGTGGGAGCTTAGCCAACAAGGTGAGGGGGTTAAGATGCGGGGCCCACAGAAGCCATTACACAATGGGTTTTCCTCTGACTGATGGGGTTATTGCCATTAAAAATAACCTCGAGACTGAGGGCTTATCCCTTCTCTGTTCTTTCACCATGTGAGGGCACAGGATTTTCCTCCCCTGCCATGTGGGGAACCTGCACTGACCACACACTGAATCCCCAGAAACTTGACCTTGGTCCTCCCAATCTCCAGAGCCATGAGCCTTTAGAGTGGACATAGCCTTTAAAGTGATGCTTTGTTTTTGTTGTTGTTGTTAGGTGCCATCGAGTCAAGTCCAACTCATCGCGATCCTATGTACAGCAGATAGAAACACTTGCCGATTATGTGCCAGGCAAACGATCTTATTTATGTTTAAGCCCATTGTTGCAGACACTGTGTCAATCCATCTGGTGGAGGGTTTTCCTCTTTTGCATTGACCTGCCACTCTCCCAAACATGATGTCCTTCTCCAGGGATTGATCTCTCCTAACTACATGTCCAAAATATGTAAGAAGCAGTTTGGCCATTTTTGCTTCCAAGGAGCACTCTGGTTGCACTTCTTCTAGAACAGATTTGTTGGTTCTTTTGGCAGTCCATGGCATATTAAATAGACATCTCCAGCACCACAATTCAAAAGCATCAATTCTTCTTCTGTCTCTCTTGTTCAATGTCCAACTTTCACAACCATATGATGCCACTGAAAATATCATTGCATGAGTCAGACGCACCTTCGTCTTCAATGTGACATCTTTGCTTTTCAATACTCTAAAGAGATCTTTTGCCACAGCTTTTCCTAGAGCAATGCATCTTTCGATTTCTTGACTGCTGCTTCCACGGGTGTTGATTATAGAGACAAGCAAAGCAAAATCTTGGACAACCTCAATCTTTTCTCCATTTATTGTGAAGTTGCGTGCTGACCCAGTCGTAAGGATTTTTGTTTTGTTGATATTTAGTCATAACCCATATTGAAGGCTATGATCTTTGATCTTCATCAGTAAACGTTTTAAATCTTCTTCACTTTCAGCAAGCAGAGTTGTGTCATCTGCATAACGCAGGTTGTTAATGAGTCTTCCTCCAATCTTGATGCCATGTTCTTCCTCATAAAGTCCAGCTTCTCGGATTATTTGCTCTGCGTATAAATTGAAGAGATAGGGTGAAAGTATACAGCCCTGACACTCACCTTTCTCAACTTTAAACCACTCAGTGTTTCCATGTTCTATTCGAACAACTGGTTCATGTACAGATTTCTCATGAGCACAATTAGGTGTTCTGGTATTCCCATTTTCCGAAGTGGTATCCATAATTTGTTATGATCCACACAATCAAATGCTTTTGCGTAGTCAATAAAACATAGATAGACATCTTTCTGATGCTCTCTGCTTTCAGCTAATATCCACCTGACATCAGCAATGATGTCCCTAGTTCCCCACCCTCTTCTGAATCCCGCTTGATTTTCTGGTAATTCCCTGTCTATATACTGCTGCAGTGGCTTCTGAATGATCTTTAGTAGAATTTTGCTGGTGTGCGATGTTAATGATATTGTCCAATAGTTTGCACATTCAGTTGGATCCCCTTTTTCGGGAATAGGCACAAATATGGATCTCTTCCAGTCAGTTGGCCAAGTATCTGTTTTCCAAATCTGTTGGCATAAACATGTTAACACCTCCGGTGCTGCATCTGTTTGTTGAAACATCTCTATTGGTATCCTATCAGTTCCTGGAGCTTTGTGTTTCACCAGTTCTTTCAAGGCAGCTTCCACTTCGTCCTTCAACACCATTGGTTCCTCTTCATATGCCACCTCTTGGAATGGTTGATCATCTACCAATTCTTTGTTGTATAATGACTCTGTGTATTCTCCCCATCTCCTTTTGATGTTTCCTGCATCATTTAATATTTTCCCTGTAGAATCTTTCACTACTGCCACTCGAGGCTTGAATTTTTTCTTTACTTCCTTAAGCTTGAGAAACACAGAGTGTGTTCTTCCCTTTTGGTTTTCTGCCTCCAGCTCCTTGCACATGTCATTATAATATTTGTTTTTGTCTTCTCGAGCTGCCTTCTGAAATCTTCTGTTTAGTTCCTTAACTTC
>VMDO01036334.1:0-15247 GCA_007922755.1 Pedetes capensis
TTCCATTCTTTCCTTTATTCCTTCATATCCAAATCCATGTGACATTTCAATAAATTTTACTCTTTTGGAGTGTGCAAAGAAATAAGTATAGGTATGCCCAATATTTTCTCAGCTTTTCATTTAATACTTTGAATTCCCATCCCTTTGGAATGCGTTTTAAAGAAGTAGTATTGTTGTATAGGTTTAAAATGACTAGCAATACTGTACTTAGGAATTGACAACATTTAGAGACATTTTCTCCTAGCCTCATTACTTAGTGTATTTTTTTCATCAGTTATATCTTCTTTCTCACTGCTAAAGTAGAATAGGGTAGTACAAGAGCAGAGTCAAGGTCAATAAAAGGTTTAATCTTAAACTTGACCCCATGAGGCTACCAGACCCCAAAAGTCTTTTAGTTGCAATGTTACTCTGTGGCTTTTGCCCTTACAATAATAGATTTTTAAGTAAAAAACAATGGCAGTGAGTTCAAAATAAAGAGGTAAAGAACTCTGCAAGAATAATTGTAGGGACAGTATGAAATAAAAAGAAAGGCTGGATTTGGTCATGCACACCTCTAATCCCAGCAATTCTGAAGGCAGAGGCAGGAAGATCACAAGTTTGAGGCCAGAAATTGCCTGTGTAACATTAAGATCCTGTCTTAAAATAAAAATATGAGAAATGTGCTGGGAGTACAGCTCAATGGTAGAGTACTTGCTAAATACATGTGACATGCTGGATTCAATTCCCAAATGCAGAAAAAAAAAATAGAAAAAAGGAAAAAAATAAGAATAAGAAAGGGAAAAAAAGTAGATATTAATGAAGAACTTTCTCTTGTTCTTTTTTTTATTGTACCAGATATACTCTTATAGCTGAATGTTATGTTGAAGAGCAATGGAATTCTAACACCTATAGGAGGATAGGGCTGGGATTTAGCTCAGTTGGTAGAGTGCTGCGCTGCAGTCTCTGAGGTCCGGAGTTCAATTCCCAAAATGGGAGAAGGGCAAAAATGGGAGAAGGGCCTGGCAATCCACTCCCAAGGCAATCCCGAAACAGTCAGCCATTGAAAACCCTATGAGGTTCGCTATGAGTTGGATACCGACTTGACGGCACCTAACAACAACAACAATAGGAGGATAAATTTAGAAAATTTTCATAAGAATATATTTTACATAAAAACTTTTTTTGTCTTGTTTTAAGCATCCAAATAAACTGGTTTGAATTTAATTTCCAGATAGCTACAGTAATGTGATATTATGTTACAGAATATAGACTTGTTTTACTTAGAAATGTTTATCAGCGTTTTGTTTTTTGTTTTTGTTTTCGTGTTTGGTTTGGTACAAGGGGTTTGAACCTAGGGCCTTGCATATTTTGCAAGTGCTGTGCACTGAGCTGTGCTCCCAGCCACTTTTAAAAAAGTTTATTATGAAACAGGGTTTTAGACTCAAACTTGTGCTCCTCCTGCCTCCACCTCTGAGGTCTCTGGGCTTACAACCAAGTACCACCATGCCTGGCACCCTGCATAATTTTTGTTTCCAATGATGTGTACATTTTAAATATGACTTATATTTATTGCTTGAATGTCTGTTCATAACGAATTAGAAAATGACAGAAGCTTAAATAGGTCAAGGTGGCAAATTGGTAAGACCCTCCAAGAGGCTTGATGAAATAGGAAAACTAAAATAGTGAAATATAGACTTTATACTGAACAGAGAAAAATAGCAAAAAAGAAACGAAAAGCAGAGTTGAGTAGACAGTGTCAAATGCAGATAAAAAGAAGAAAAAAGTACAGAAAGACAGCAAAATCACTATCAGAAATGTGGAGCTGAGCATCTCAGTGGGAAAAGAAAACTGCCACCCTAATGGGTAAATATCCCCACATGACTTGCAAGTCATTGCACTTCTGTGGGGGCTTGCATGTTGCTCTGATGCTGAAAGCTATACCACTAATGTTACAGATACCAGTGGGGCCCTCCCTGGTGGACATGTTTCAGCTGAGCTTCTAGACTAAGACTGCCTGGGAAGAAGGATCTGGCAGCACACTCCCAAAACATTTAGCCATTGAAAACTCTATGAATAGCAGGGAAGCACTGTGAAATACAGTGCCAGAAAAATGACATCCCCCAGGCTGTGGACTCAAGAAATGACCAGGGAAGAGTTGCCTACTCAAAGTAGAGTCAATCTTAATGATGAAAATGGAGTAAAATCCCTGGGACCTCCTTTTTGCTGATGTTGTACAACTCAAAATGAGAGGAAACATAGTGACCGCAACATTGCACTCAAATGTAAAAGGATCATGTTCATGGCACAGTGCTTGGATAGTGCTTCATTCTTCTTTACTTAGGGTCACTATGAGTTGGATCCAACAGCACCTATCAACAATAACAGATAAATAAGAGCTCCTTATGGGAGAAGGGCCTGGCAATCCACCCCCAAGGCAATCCCGAAGCACTCAGCCATTGAAAACCCTATGAGGGTCGCTATAAGTCAGATACCGACTTGACGCCACCTAACAACAACAACAACAAGAGTTCTTTACACTGTAGTTCAAACTGGTGACAAATAAGTTCTAATCATTTAACAGGGGCTCTGGGAACATGATGCCACAGTATTTGGGGGAAACAGGCATGCACAAAAGTGCACTATGACAGACAAAGGGGCTCCCTTTTACTTACTGTCCCAGGCAGCAGCTCCAGGCACTTAAAGGACCACAGAGGTAGGGCACCTCTGGGAACCAGGCTAGTTCCCAATTCAGCAAACAAACATTAAGGTGTGTTATCATCTTCCCTAAGGAGTTGATTGCTGATGGCTACCACCTGGACTTTCCAAGCCACCTACCCTCAGCTCCAGCTCTGTGTATCATAATGGCTAGAACTAGCAAGTATAGGGAATTATCTGTAGCTGTGCTGGGGAGAGAAGTCTGAATGCACAGTGGTGCAGAGGAACATATCCTGGGTCAGAGAGGCTTACTGGGTTTAAGGAGATGAATCATCCAGGATTACCCTGAACCCAGACTAATTTGAAAACAAACACTTGGGTGGGCTGCCCACACACCAGAGGAATGGGTCACTATCAGACACCCCAGACCCATGGACATCTCAAGCAGCCAACCTACATCATGGGGTTTGTTCATTGCTGCTGAAACTAGAGACCCAACCAGTTTAACTGCAACCACCGCAGGGGAAAAGAACTGGGTAAACACGCAACGAGACAGCTGCTGGTAGCACAGGCTACAATGTCTGGGTGGCTCAGTAGACAGAGTATTGTGACAGTCTATAGGACAGAGGCCCCAGAGGAGAATTGTTTCACAGATGTGTGAAGGGAGCAGGAGGGCACATGCCCACTCTGAGGACTGATCTGGAACTGTGGTGGACAGCAAAGACTGCACCTTCTGTTCAGCAACATCCAGTGGGTAGATGGCACTTATAAGAATCTATCTAGGTGATAGACAGCCAGACTAAACCAGTTAGTACTAGTTGTTTTTATTTTTGTTGTTGCTGCTTTTTGTTTTGGGGTTTTATTGTTTTATTTTTGTGCTGTTTTGGCTTTTCTTTTTTTTTCTCTTTTTTTTTTTTTTTTTTTTTTTTTTTTTTTTTTTTTTTTTTTTTTTTTTTTTTTTTTTTTTTTTTTTTTGCTTCTTTTCATCACTTTTTCTCTTCCTCTCATTCTTTAGACTTTATTACCTTTCTTCATCCTTCTCACAAGTCAAAATTTTTAGCCATTATTCTTTTTAGGTTACCACAATTGATCAATAAGAGTGCTATCAATACTACCCAAATTTTTTTGTAAACAAAGATAGGAAATTTTTCATCTTTATATTTGCTATACCTCTTAGAATGCTTGCATAAATATATAAGGAACAAGTAGATTTATAATTTTGCCTGCTCTTTTGTCACTCATAGTCCAACACTCCTCATTCTGCTTTTTCTTCTTCCCTTTCCTTAATTCCATTATTTCCCCTATTCTCCACTTACCTATCAGACCTTTACTTTTCACCCATCAATACCTATATTATATTCAATATTCATTGCTACCCCTAAAAACCCCTTCCCACTAGTAACTTCTTAAATAGTACCTGACCTAAGACAAGATTAACCACAATTATAAATGTGATTTTGTATGAAGTTATTACTTTAGCAGCAGTATGCTCTCTGTGATTTGAGTGACACCAGGGATCAAGATCTCAAAAGAAGGCATCAAACCAAGGATAACCCCAAATATATAAGGCAGAAATAACCAGTTAAAGAATGTCCCCAACCCAGCTCATACCCATACAAAATATGAAAAAGCAAGAAGCAAGATTTTCCCCCTAATGACCATAACCCTTCAGTAACTGGCATAAAAGATGCTTAAATGCTAGAAATGCCAAAGAATTTTAAGACCTCAAAGATAGTACAACCAAGCAGATGAATGCAATGGAAACACTGAATGCAAAAGATCTAACTGAGAATAAGTATTCAGCAAAGAAATTGAGACCCTAAAAAAGAACCAATAGAAATGCTGGAATTAAAAAATAAAAGTGAGCATAGAAAGCAGAAAATGCAGACTGGATAAAATGTAAAACAGAATATCAGAGACAAAAGAAAAGATTGAAGATCTCATTCTACCAAGAAGGACAAAATGAAGCCATATGACTGCAACTCTCAAGAGGTCTTTGATAAAATGAAACAACATAGCCTATGAATGAAGGAGGTACAAGAAAGAGCTGAACTAAATCAAGAGGCATAGAAAATCTATTCAGTGAAATAATAGCTGAAAACTCCCCAAACCAAAGGAAAGTAATAGACACATACACCAGCGTGACATCCAGAACTCTAGATAGATTAGACCAGAATAGATCCTCTCCCATCACATTATAGTTGGAATGCTTAAACTACAGAGGGAAGAAACAATTTTAAAGGCTCCAACAGAAAAAGCTAGCTTACTAAGGCAGACTCATCAGAATAATATTTGGTTTCTCTATAGCAACCCTAAAAGCAAAAGGAAAAAAAAAAAAGCATGATTTGACATATCTCAAGTCCTGAAGACAAAAACTTACAATGGAAGTATACTATATCCATCAAAATAATCCTTTAAAATATATGAATAAAGATCTTTCATGATAGGTACAAGCTTAAGAAATTCATGGCCACCACACCAGCAGAGGTAGCTAAAATAAGTGCTACATAAAGAAGAAGAAAAATACAAATGCCAAACCACAGGTATGAATAAAATCCATGAAAGGAATGTATGACCAAACCAAACTAATCAAGAAGCAAGGATATCCAACTGCATCAGCAAAACCCTAACATGAACAAGGCACAAAGTGAAGAACAAGCAACGTCCAAACCCAGTAAAACTATGCAAAACATCAAACACCTCTCAGTAACTATCCTAAATGTAAATAGTCTTGCTGCATCATTTAAAGGGCATCGACTGGCCAATTGGATCAAAAAACAAAAATCTTTGATATGTGAGGTTTAAGAGACTCATTCTCAAGGACCAAAATAGACTGAAAATAAAAGGTTGGAAAACAGTATGCCAAGCATGTGGAACCCAAAAACAAAGCAGGGATAACTATACTAATCTATGAAAAACTCAATCCTAAATTAATCAGAAAGGACAAGGAAGGCCGTATAGCCATACCATCCTGGTGTGTGATCTCTTCAGATCTTGGAAGCTAAACAGGAGAAGGTCTGTTTAGCACTTGGATGGGAGATTTCCTGGAAATACTAGGTGCTGTAGGCATGGTAGAAGGACTAGTAACCCAATCCAGAAACAATCAGCTATTGAAAACCAAATGAATAGCAAAGAAATGCTGACAATAGTGCTGGGCATTGCACAGTGTCAGGTAGGTTTCATCTGTTATACAGTACATAGGTTGCTGAGTCAGGCCTGACTGGATAGCACCTAACAACAACAACATATTAAAAAAGGGAACAATGAACCAAAAGAACATAATGTTAGTCAATATTTATGTATCATACACCAATTTACCTTACTTCATTAAACAAATGTTACTGACAATAAGTGAACACATAGGAACAGACACAATAATTATAGGAGACCTCAATACCCTGCTGTCTTCAATAGGTTATCAAAGCAAAAGATCAACAATGATGGCCTTGAAAAACACAGACAAATAGATGTCTATACAATATCCCATACAACAGAGGTGGAAAACACATTCTTCTGAGCACCACATGGAGCTTTTCTAAACTAGACCACATTTTAGTCCACAAAACTTGCCTCAACAAATCCAAAAAAATTGCAATCATTTCCTGTACCTTATCAGATTACAGTGGTATAAAACTAGAAGTCAATAGCAAGGAAAACTATATGAATGTTACAAATACATGGAGATGAAACAACACACTTCTGAATGATCAATGGGTCATCAAACAAATAATGAAGAAAATTTAAAAGTTTCTTCATGATAAAAATAATATATCAAAAGCTGTGAGATTATAGCAAATGTAGGTCTATGAGGAAAGTTCATAGCCATGACTACCTACATTAAAAAGATAGGCAAAACCCAATTAAATAATTCAGTCATACACCTTAAGGTGCTAGAAAAATAGCAAGAAACCAACTCTAAAATTACCATGCAAAAGGAAATAATTAAGATCAGAGATTAATAAAATAGAGATTTTAAAAGGACAATAGAAAATGTTATTGAAATGTTATTGAAGTTGGATATTTGTTGAGATAAACAAAATTGAGACACAGCATAACTTGAGAGAGAGAGAGAGAGAGAGAGACCCCCAAATTAACAAAAACAGAGATGAAAATGGTGTCATAATTATTTTGGGAACTCATACTACCCCAAAAATGAAAATATAGAACATAGATAAATTCTTTAATAATTATGACCTATCTAAATTAAATACCAAAGATATAAACAAATTAAACAGATCTGTAACATGCAAAAAAATTGAGGCAGTGATAAAGAAGCCCACGGTTCTTTCCCAACAAAAAATCCCAGGTCCTGACAGGTCCATAGCTGAATTCTATCAAACCTTTAAAGAAGAATTAATACCTATCATGATCAGACTATTCAACAAAATGGAGAGGTAAGGTATACTTCCATATTCATTCTATGAAACCAATATTACCCTGTACCAAAACTAGACAAGACACTACAAAAAAAGAAAAGTATAGACCAATTTGTTAGTGAGTCTTCCTTCAATCTTGATGCTGCTATCCTTGGCATAAAGTCCAGTTTCTTGGATTATTTGCTCAGAATCAAAATTGAAGAGATCTAGTGAAAGGACATAACCCTGATGCAAACCTTTCTGGACTTTAAGCCAAGTGGCGTTTCCTTGTTCTATTTGAACTACTGCCTCCTCCTGGTCCATGTACAGATTCCTCATGATTACAATGAGGTGCTCTGGTATTCCACTTCTTCACAGGGTTATCCATAATTTTTTATGATCCACACAGTCAAATGCCTTTGCATAACGGATAAAACATAGACATTTTTCTGATAATCTCAGCTTTTGGCTAATATCCATCTGACTTCAACAATGATGTCCCTGGTTCCTCACCCTCTTCTGAATCTGGGTTGACTTTTGGGCAGTTCCCTGCATAGAACATAGCCTTCAGTATGGATTGCAACTCAGCATCTACAAAACAAAAATCCTCACAACTGGGTCAATATGCAACTTCACAATAAATGGAGAAAAGATTGAGGTTGTCCAGGATTTTGTTTTACTTGGTTCTACAATCAACACCCTGGAAGCATAAGTCAATAAATCAAAAGATGCATTGCTTTGGGAAAAGCTGTGACAAAAGATCTCTTTAAAGTATTAAAAAGTAAAGATATCACATTGAAGATGAAGGTGTGCCAGGCTCATGCCATGGTATTTTTAGTCACTCATATGATTGTGAAATCTGGACATTGAACAAGAGAGACAGGAGAAGAATTGATGCTTTTGAATTAGAGTGTTGGAGACAAAGATTGAATATACCATAGACTGCCAAAAGAACCAACAGATGTGTCCTGGAAGAAGTGTAACCAGTGTGCTCCTTGGAATCAAGGATGACTAGACTGCATTGTATGTATTTTGGAAATGTAGTCCAGAAGGACCAATCCCTGGAGAAGGGACATCCTGTGTGGGAGAGTGGCAGGTCAATGACAAAAAGGAAGACCCTCCACTAGATGGGTTGACACAGTGTCTGGGACAATGGGCTTAAACATAAGTAAGATCTTGTTCCTCCCACAGAATTGGGGAGTGTTTTGGTCTGTCGTACATAGGGTCACTATGAATCAGACCTGACTCAACAGCACCTAACAACAACAAATAGACCAATTTAAAAGGAACCCCTTTACACTGCTGGTGGCATAATAAATTGGTTCATCCACTCTTGAAATCAGTATGGAGGTATCTTACAAAGCTAAAAATAGGACTACAATATGATCCAGCTATACCACTTCTAGGAATATACTCAATGGAAGATAATCATCATACCACCTGCACTTCCATACTTAATGCAGCTCTCTTCACAATTGCAAGGGTATGGAATCAACCCAGATGTCCACCACAGAGGATTGGATTAAAAATATGGTACATATATACTATGGAGTATTATCCAGCAGTAAAAAATGAAATTATGTCATTTACAGTAAAATGGATGGAACTGGAAAGCATTGTTATAAGTGAAATAACTCAGACTCAACAAGAAAAATCCTGCTTGTTCTCTCTCATATGATCTACCTTAAAGCTAGATCTACCTTAAAGAAGAAAACTATACATAATCATATTTATCTAAGATTGGAAAATATAAGTGGACACAGTATGAGGGAAGAGGGAAATAGTTGGAGGAAGTGGGTAAAGGCAAAGATGGGAGAGGTAGAAGGAACAAGTAAGAGGGATAAGAAGGAAGATAAAAAGTGCAAAATACAGGATGCAACTCTGAAAATCCCCCCCATTATACTATAACTCATAATTGCATACGACTGTCATTTCATGTTACTCAAAATTTTTCCCTTTTTGGTTTATTTCATTGTGCAAAATAGTTAAGGAGATGGAAGTATAAATAACCCTGATTTGGTAATTCCATAATAAATGTATGTGCTGATTATCACTTTACATCCCATCAACATGTATAATTAAAATGCTATAATAAAGAAAATGAAAAAAATTTAAAAGTAGAGGAAAGTTCATTACACTTTTGGTATATATAATTTGTGAAAGTATTTTATATATCAGTTTATTTCTGCCAAATTTAAATCTATGTTATTGATATAAAGGATTTTATATTATTATTATTCTTGGACTTACCGTGTATACATTAAGCATATTTCCAGTTTGTAATTAAGTACAATATAACTTTGGATAGTTACCTTGTTTATACTACTTCTAATCTAGTCAACAAAGGATTTTTCAAATAAAAATAAAAAATAATGTTACCTAATAGATTATCCGGGCTGGGATTTAGCTCAATTGGTAGAGCGCTGCACTGCAGTCTCTGAGGTTCCAAGTTCAATTCCCAGCACCACAAAAATGGGAGAAGGGTCTGGCAATCCACTCCCATGGTAATCCCGAAACAGTCAGCCATTGAAAACCCTATGAGGGTCGCTATGAGTCGGATACCGACTTGACAGCACCTAACAACAACAACAACAATAGATTATCCTACTGAGAAAAAGTGATTTTTTATGTTTATATCTAAAAGATCTAGTTCATGTGTTTGATCTAGGAGTGAAAAATAAAGATGATATGAATTATGTTTAACTTTGGCTTTACACAAAGATAAAACAATAGCCATGAGCCTATTTATTTTAAATTGATTAGCAAATTCATATCAAAGTCCATATTTGTGACTGAAATTGGCAATTCCATGGTTAGTTCTCTTAAAATGAATTAAATATTCCATCATAGAAATATTCTATGGTAATTTCTCTTTAAAAATGAATAGAAATTTTCTGTAAAAGGATAAGACTCATATGATTACTGCATTTTTAATAAGTACTGTTATTAAATGTAACAATTATATTACACAACTACAATTACACATACTTGTAAGTAATTTTATATAATCATAATATTGTTACATAAATAAATTTTTGTATAGTTATAGTGACAATATTAGGAATATGCCAATTTATTTTTTTAATGAATTTTATATTTCTGTTTTCAGATTGACAAAAATTGTACCACTTTTTCATTTTGTTTCTTTGGAAAAACTTGATGTCAGCAGCAATTGTCTTTCTGGTAAGTGTAGAATAATGTTTTTCTTTTAAAAAATAATGGGCTTTTCGGTTCTATTCTAAATATGATACAAAGTTGAATACTTGTTTTGTTAATGATATTCACAAATAACTTGTTGTTGTTGTTGTTGTTAGGTGCTGTCGAGTCGGTATCCGACTCATAGCGACCCTCATAGGGTTTTCAATGGCTGACTGTTTTGGGACTGCCTTGGGAGTGGATTGCCAGGCCCTTCTCCCATCACAAATAACTAATCCATAAAATAAAACATGCTGAAATACTCCAATTGAAAATTTCCATCCACTTTTAAAATAGTATTACTTCCATGTTTTTTGGTAGATATAAGTGAGTGTAGCGATTATATTTTGATTTTAATTTCAAAGTCTTGTGTCTCTTACTTATGAAATAAACACATTAAGAATGAATGAAAAATATTCAGCAAGTGAAAACTAAGTAAGTTGTTGATTCCTAATAAGTATACAAAACCATTTAAAGTTTGTTAAAAGAATCATGAATTGAGTTGATTAATCCCATCAAATTTTTTTTCCCATTTCCATTCCTATTCAGTCCCCTCCTAGAGATAAGTTGTGAGTGTGTCACATGTTAATTTTGTCTTCAGATTAACAGAATCAAACAGTAAATTATTTTTTGCCTGCAACTTCCTTTGCTAGATATTTGATATTCCACCATATTGTTTGTCCAGTTCTTTGTTTTATCTTTTTCCTATAATATAATTCATTGTAAAATATATAATAATTTTTTATCCATTCCCCTTTTGGTTGATATTTTGATTGTTGGAGATTTGGAGCTATGATGAATATAAAGCTCCTATGGACACTGTTATACAGATTTTTGTGTACTTATGTTTTCAGTACTCTTGGGTAAATGTGTAAGAGTATAATTGCTGAATAATAGAGTAAGTATAGATTAAACTTTAAAAGAAAATACTAGCAAACTGTTTTTCGAAGTAGTTGTAATGTTTTAAACTCACACAAATAATATATGCAAGTACCAATTACCCCATTCTAGAGTGTTTATAAACGGAAAAACAGGAAGAAGTCTCAGTAGTTGGAAAATATGGCTTGGTGACAGAAATGATGCTAGAGATTGCATTATAAAATTGTGTCAGACCAATTATCTTTTCATTGTAAATATATTTTTCATCAATAAAACAGCAACTATACACATGGAATTCAAAAGATGGAACATAAAGGGACAAGCTTGTCTATATACGTGGAAAGAGATGATGAAAAAGTTGAATATCAAATGTCAGAACAAGACCAGGTGCTGATAGTGGGTCAGACCATTAACTGCTCATATGTAGGTTCAAACTGAAATTG
Source organism: Pedetes capensis (assembly GCA_007922755.1). NCBI lineage: Eukaryota > Metazoa > Chordata > Mammalia > Rodentia > Pedetidae > Pedetes > Pedetes capensis. Next base: position 11,507 of record VMDO01036334.1, read on the forward strand.
ATGAAAATTAGAACAAATGTACAAGAACCAAGGTATGCCCCTGAGTATATCTCACCTGAGTTCAGAGACCACCTCAAGAACAAGTTTGATGCATTAGACACTAATGATGAAATACCAGACAAGTTGTATCATTACATCAAATATATTATTCATGAAGAAAGCAAAAAGTTACTAAAAATAGAGGAAAAAAGAAAATAACAAATTAAATTTCAAAAGAGACTCTGAAACTTGCCCTTGAACATCAAGCAGCTAACCTAAGAGGAAGACATCATGAAGCTAAGAAACTGCACAGAAGATTTGAAAGGGCAGCTTAAGGGCAGCTTATATATGTCACATACTATTATGGCATGTGAAAAGAGCTGGAGATAGAAAACTAAAAGGATAGAACATGCTCTGTTTTTCTCAAGCTTAAGGAATTGAAGAAAAAATTCAAGCCTCATGTTGCAATACTGAAGGATTCCCCAAGGAAAATATTAAATGATGCAGGTAACACCAAAAGAAGGTGGAATACAGAGAGTTGTTTTACCAAAAAGAATTGGTGGATGATCAACCATTTCAATAGGTTGCATATGATGACGAACAAATGACACTGAAGAAAGAAATGGAGCATGCCTTGAAGGAATTGGCAAAACACAAGGCTCCAAGAATATCAATATAGACATTTCAGTAAACAATACAGCACTGGATATGCTAGCCTATTTATGCAAAAAGATTTGGAAAACAATTTCTTGACCAAATGACTGGAAAAGATCCATATTTGTGCCTACCTCCAAGTAAAGGGATCCAATTGAATGTGGAAACTATCAAACACCATTATTAATATCACATGCAAGCAAAATATTGCTAAAGATCTTTCAAAAGTGACTGCAGTAGTATATACACAGGGAACTGCCAGAAAATCAAGCCAGATTCAGAAGAGGATGAGGAAGCAGGGACACCATTGTTAATGTCAGGTGGATATTAGCTGAAAGTAGAGGATACTGAAAGATGTCAATCTATGTTTTATTGACTAAAAAGAGGCATTTAACTGTATGGATCATAAGAAATTATGTATAACATTGCATAGAATGGAATACCAGAGCACTTAATTGTACTTGTGAGGAATCTGTACATGGAGCAGGAGGCAGTCATTCTAACAGAAACATCACTTGGTTTAAAGTGGACAAAGGTGTACATCAGGGCTGTATTCTTTCATTGTACTTTTTCAGTCTCTATGTTGAGCAAATGATCTGGGAAGCTGGACTTTATGAAGAAGAATGTGGCATCACGAATATAGGAAGACACCTTAACAACCTGCATTAAGCAGACGACACAACTCTGCTTGCTGAGAGTGAAGAGAATTTTAAACATTTACTGAAGATCAAAGAACACAGCCTTCAGTATGGATTGTTCCTCTACATCAACAAAACAAAAATCCTTACAACTGGGTCAGTAAGCAGCTTCATGATAAATGGAGAAAAGATTAAGATTGTCCAAGATTTTACTTTACCTTGCTCTACAAACAACACCTGTAGCAGAAACAGTCAAGAAATCAAAAGATGCATTGCATTGGGCAAAGCTATTGCGAAAGACTTCTTTAAAGTGTTGGAAAGTAAAGATGTCACATTGAAGACAAATGTATGCCTGACTCATGTCATGATAAGTTCATTCCCATCATTTGGTTGTGAAAGCTGAACTTTGAGTAAAGGAGACGGGAGAAGAACTGATGGTTTTCAATTATGGTGCTGGGGATGAATATTGAATTACCAGGGACCACCAAAAGAACCAACATATCTATCTTAGAAGAAGTGCAACCAGAGTGCTCCTTGGAAGCAAGGATGGCTATACTGTGTCTGACATATTTTGGATTTGTTGTCAGGAGGGACCAAACCCTGGAGAAGGATAATGTTTCGGAGAGTGGGAGGTGAATGAAAAATAAATAAATAAATAAAACAAAAAAAGAAAATGAAGACTCTCAACTAGATGGATTGACACTGTGTCTGCAACAGTGGACTTAAAAATCATGTGTCTGGTACAGAATTGGCAAGTGTTTTATTCTATTATACATAGGGTGGTTATGAATTGGACCCAACTCGATGGCACCTAACAGCAACAACAGAATGCTTACTATTTTATTGTTCTATCACTGTGGATTTAGTTTGCATTTATTTCCCTAACGAATAAAGATGTTAAGTCTTTTTTTGTATAGTGAGTTCCATATCTTCTGTTGTGTATATTCAAGTGTTTCACTATTTTTAAACTTTGATTTTTTTTTATACTGATTTATAGAAGTTATTTATTCTGGATGAAATTCTTTTCCCGATACGTGTAATATTTTCTTCCATCTTGTTTTGCATATTAAATTTGTGAATAATATATTTGCATGATCAGGTGTTTTTAATTTTGATGAAGTCTAATTTACATTGCTATTTATTTTTATGCATTCTTTGTAATAAATTTTTTCTACCTCCAGGTCAAGAAGATAATTTCCTATGCTTTCTTTTAGATTTGTTCAGTTAGTTTTTACAATTAGGTCTATAATTCACCTTAATTTAATATTTATGTATGATTTCAACTAGGCATTGAGTTAATTGTTTCATATAACTATCCAGCAGTTTCAGCAACATTTGTCTAATTAGCTTTCTCTATCTTTGAATTACTGTGGTGTCTTTGTCAAAAATTTGCTTTACACGTGCATTATTTTGAGATGTATTTCTTCTACCTGATTTCCTACTAACAGCAGTTTGTATTATTGTATTTCTCTATATTTCTAGTAAGTTCTCACTTTATATTGAGCATTGTAGATAATATATTTGAAAGAGTCTGAACATTGTCTTCCTTTAAATGGTGTTAAGTTTTATTCTGATGGGAGTTATTAAATTGGTGGATGATTTTGTTTTTCTCAGGCTTACTTCCAACTTCTATTACTATAGGTCATTTTAGTTTTTAACTCTTTGTACATGCCTCTACTACACCTGTCTTTTACACAAAATGTATAGTCTTTCTAGGTGTTAGCTGATCTCCAAGATGCTCAGTTAGATCCCATGATGGCTGGGCTGCAACTCCTTCACTGCTGCATTAACCTCACTATCAGTGTTTAAGTCTTACCCCTAACAAAACTGATGTCTGCTAGGTTTTGCAGTCTTGTCCAGCCAAGCCAATATGGAGCATTTTTCCAAGAACATGTACTGCATTCTCACACAGATATCACCAAGATACATACCTACAGCTTCTTTTCAGTCCTTTCCCCACAAATTCCAGGTTCAGTTTTAATGTTTGGTACCTCAATCAGCAAAACAGCTACTTTACTTGGGCTCTACTATTCTTTTTACAATCAGTAATATTCCTCCAGAATGTAAACCACTGGAATCTGAGAGTTGTTAGCTGGGATGGGGTCTGGGAAACTGGCAGTATAACTCAGTTCTTGTGTTCTCCACTGAAAAAATTCAGAGGAGACACATTGAGTACAGTGCAGATTATTGGCAAGGTTAATTCTTTTTTTTATTGGAAATTTTTAATGTACATCTTAATGTGATTCATTTTGACATGCTTTTCATTGTGACATTTTCATATATGCAATTTGATAAACATTATTCATATAGGTTACCCCTTACCCTCCCCTATGTTTCCCCCCTCCCCCCTTCCCATCTAAGTTTCCCATCCAAGTCTTCTCTATCTTTTACTATGTAGTATTTTTCTATATGTCCTTGGGTTCCATTTCTGTTTAAGATAGAAACTTTTCCTGTAGTGGTCTTTGTTTTT
>VMDO01036335.1:0-15245 GCA_007922755.1 Pedetes capensis
TGGTCTTTGTTTCTATCTTGTTAGAACAATTACATGTGATTTTTAGTCCATTTGTATTGACCTCATTCTTATCTTCCCTCCCCCCCTTTTAATGTGATCTGACCTTTGAGTAGGATTTTTCCTTCTTGTAATTTTGAGTCAGCTCTCTCATATGAGTGAGAACATGTGTTGTTTCTCTTTCTGAGCTAAGTGAACGATTACATTATTTCTTGAATATAAGTATGTCAAATGATGACTACTATAAACGAGGGGGGGCTGCAACATTTAATTTCTTAAGCTGGGTATATCAGCAACAGAATAAAATAGAAGTTGTATTAGACATAAAATTTTAAAATGTATATAGTGATGTAAGTTTAGAAGTGGCCCTTTATCCAGCCAGACACAGTGACACGTCTGTAATCCCAGCAACTAAGTAGGTAGAGGCAGTAGGATCACAAGTTCAAGACCAGAGGCAGTCTGCATAATTTAGTGAAACCCTGTCCCCAAAAGTAAAAGAAAAAAAGGGGGCTGGGGGTGCAGCTCAGTGGTACAGCACTTGCAAAGCATGCAAGTGCAAGGCCCTGGGTTCAACCCCCAGTACCGCAAAACAAACAAATAAACCAAAAAAAGTGGCCCTTTTTCTCAAAAGTCTCAATGTAGAAGGGTGATACTCCTCTTAAGAAAATATTTATATCCAAATAAACAGCAAGAGAAATATAGAGCACACAGAAAAGTTTTAAAAAACAAAAAATGTTAATAAAAAATGTTGAGGAACTAGAGAGCTTAAGATTTTATTCAAAACTCATGAGTGTGTGTGGAAAAAATAAACTTACTTTTGTTCCCTAACTCACAGTATAACAAAAGTTTCTCACATGGTACTTGAACAAATAATGGTTTGGCACAAAAGTTGAGAGAGCTATTTCAATATCTCCAAAATTAAACTAATATTCTTGTTATTGTAAGGACAGAGGCAAAAATATTTTAAAAGAGTTGCAGTCAAGTTAAGAAAGATATGAATCTAAATATGGCACCTGCTTCTCTCATTGGGATATTAATTACCAAAACTTAGTTCTGATTTTATGACTTCTTTCTCAGAAGTTTCTCCATGGCCCATGTGCTTTGAAAAAGAAGATCCCACCATTCAGACAGAAATCAACCTTTCCTCTTCACCTTTTTATACCACACTTCCAACCTCAGTGGGAATATTGAGTTCCCTCCAGTAAATTTGTGGGTCCCTCTGCAATCTTAATATTAAGTTATTATTAATATTATGTTAATATTAATTTTAAGTTAATATTTAGTTAATATTTATATTAAGTTAATACTAAGTTAATATTAATATTAAGTTAATATTTAGTTAATATTTGTATTAAGTTAATACTAAGTTAATATTAATATTAAGTTAATATTAAGCTTAATTTTAATATTAAGCACCAGCTGCTGGAGGGATATTAATATTAAGTTAATATTAAATTAATAATAAGATTATTAGGAGGAGTTGGCTGCAGTGGCTCACACCTGTAATCTCAGTGACTTCGGAGGCAGAGGCAGGAGGATACCAAGTTCAAGGCAGAGGCTGCTTGCATAATTTAGCGAGACTCTGTCTCAAGATAAAAAATTAAAAAGGGGATGAATGTGCAGCTCAGCGGCAGAGTACTTGGAAAGCACGTGCAAGGCCCTGGGTTCAGCCCCCAAGTATTGAAAAAAAAAAAAAGCCTATTAGCAGTACAGAGCACAGGAAGGGTAGAAATGGTGGACACAGTGGTCACTCTTATTTCAAAGAGAACAGTTCTCCTGGAAAATGAAGGAGCTGTTCTTTAGACATCAGAAAAACAAATTGAGAACTGAAACCCCCAAAACAGACTTGGAAAGAGGAAATCATGAAATAGAAAGTGGTTGGGAGAGAAAAGGAAGAGAAAAGATGCAACTTGGGGAGACATTAAGAGGCTAACAAAGCACTCTTCTCTTACCCTGGAACTTCCCACCTTAATACTGATAACTACAGTGTCGTACTTACGTGTGACAGAGTGGAGGCCATGGTGGAGAAAAGAACCATAGAAGAGAAGGCTTTTACTCTTTTGCTGCAGAAGAAGACGACAAAGAATCCTTCCTAAGAAATTCTCACAGACATTCTGTCTCCATGGACTGTCATTTCCTCTGCTCAAAGGTAAGTAGACAGCTGTCCTTGTGCCAGGTAAGCTTTGTGGACAAGGCTGAAAGGCAATTAGTGGAACTGACAGAGAAGAAAGCAAAAATGGAGTCATCCTCACTCAGAGACCTTGCTTCCCTTCAGGGGAAGCCAGAAGCCAGGAGTAGGCATGGACTAGGCAGAGCTTCAGGGGAACACTTGGGTTAAGACTTGCCACAAGTTAACTAACCAAATGAGGAACTGTCATCCCTGCACAATCTAGGCATGCTTGGGGTAATATCATCAGACCTGATCTTCTGGGGACAGACTGCTCCATAGCTCAGAATTGTGTGTTCCTAGGATCTCTGTCCTAAGACCATTGTGTCTCCTTGGTCGGAGATCTACTTCTAGCCCCTGACATCTCCCTGGACATACTAGAATGAAAAGGGGAGTCTAAGGCTAGTAGGACACACTATGTAACATTTCAAAGCTCAAGAGACAGCCTTTCAAAATGAGAGGGAATAGCCATGGAGATAGAATAGTGGAGCATCAGCTGTCCATATGCTATCCACGGTGAGGCTGGGTCATCAAGTTGTTGAATTCCCAGGGACTCCTCTGGGCTTTCACTGAAACCAGAGGCATATAAGACTGTGACCCTCCAGCAGCTGGAAGGATATCACTTGTGGAAAGGCAGCTTTGATGCTCGCAGAGCCAGCTTTGTGTTGTCACTCAGGCATTTCATCTTCATGGCAATGCAAGGTAAGGACAGAGAGGGGCATGTTTTTTAGTGCTAAACCCTCCTTTGCCCTAGGCCATGAGGTACTGAAGAGGCCCTCTAAGGAGGGCAAAGCCCTTTACCTGTAACTAACCAATGTCTGCCACAGCACCAGTCTGTTCTCTTGCCTTTCTTTCTTTTTCCCTCTTTTCATGGACTTTGATAGGGCCCATGTGATCATTGTTCATTTCAGGATGGTCATGTGGAGGCTTTACCATGAGTGAGGAATAAACAAACAATGAGAAAGGGTCAATACAACCTCCTACCTCCAATATTGGGGGCTGGGATTTAGCTCAGTTGGTAGAGCACTGCGCTGCAGTCTCTGAGATCCCGAGTTCAATTCCCAGCACCACAAAAATGGGAGAAGGGCCTGGCAATCCACTCCCAAGGCAATCCTGAAACAGTCAGCCATTGAAAACCCTATGAGGGTCGTTATGAGTCGGATACTGACTCTATGGCACCTAACAACAACAACAACCTCCAATATTGAGTTATGGACACAAAAGTACCACAACATTGTTGTTGTTAGGTGCTTTCCAGTCGGTGTCCAACTCAGAATGACCCTACATACAACAGGGTAGCAATATTGTTAGAGCTTCTCTGCTATTTGTAGGATTTTCAATGGCTGAGGGGAATGGATTGCTGGATCCTTCTCCCAAGCACCTGGTGTTCCCAGGAGGTCTCCCATCCAAGCACTAACCAGGCCTGACCCTGCTTAGCTTCCAAGATCCGATGCCACAGTGGTACGCCTGTAAGCACCACAAAATTATGGTTCCTTTAATTATTTTTTAAACTTAATCACTACCTTGCTTACTTTATCTACTTCCTTGATATTTTGCTTGAACTATTTTCTGTAAACTCAACAGTAAAATTCACTCTAAGTGTTTCCTAGTCCTGTCTGAAGACTTCTGTAGTAGAAACTCCAACCTTGGAGGCAGAAAACTTGGACTGTCTTCCCAACTCTTTCACTTTCTACTTCTTTGACTTTGACAAGTAACTTAGCCTCTTTCGTATTTAACTGCCTCAGGAGTAAAATAAGGGTAATATTGGGCACATAGGTCAGATGGGTAAGGGTAAAATAAAAGTGTATGTTCCTATCTTTTTCTATTTGTATCATCATTACTTTTTTCTTCCTTCAATCCACTCTATAGTGGACAAGTAAGTTTGCTGCCTAGTCCTGGAATGACCCATTCATCACTGAGAGATCCCCTCCAAAGAACTTAGTGACCTGAGCTAATCATTCCCCGAAGGAGGATTGGAAATTGTCCACAGCTTCTTTCCTGAGACCTATCACAAATTGCAAGTACCTGGCGCTTCTGGCTACTCTGTGTGTGTGTGTGTGTGTGTGTGTGTCTGTGTGTGTGTGTGTGTGTGTCTGTGTGTGTGTCTGTCTGTCTGTCTGTCTGTCTGTCTGTCTGTCTGTCTGCCTGCCTGCCTGCCTGCCTGCCTGCCTGCCTGCCTGCCTGCCTGCCTGCCTGCCTGCCTGCCTGCCTGTCTGTCTGCCTGCCTGTCTCCTCTAGATCTCTGCATGCATGGAGTCATACATGACTGAGCAAAACCTGAGTCCCCTACTTGGTCAAATGTCTCATTCATATTGTAGTCATAGAGATGTTCCTCCAATATGTCCCAGAAATCCCAAGGACATTGTGTATACTTGAAGGCCCTGGGATGGGAATGTCTGTTACTGGGGACCTGACACCCTTGTTCTTTCCTTTCTTTTCCTAGAAGAAGTGCCAAGGATGGAAAGACTTCTGTTCTACTCTGATCTTCTCCCTCTCTTACTGCTGGCCTTGATGAGACTTGACTTCAGCTGGGCATGGACTGCCCCTAACTGCACCATAGCAGACATCTCCTTATTGCCTTCACTTTCCTATTACATTCCGTCCTGTCCCTTGGCCCCAGGACTGCACCTTTTTGCATCTTGCACCAATGTTAAAGACCTGGCACAGACCTTGGAAAGAGTCCCTCGGGATATAGAGGCACTTTGCCTCCAGGGCATGGTTCCGATTCTGCCAGCTAACACCTTTGGTAGCTTCCCCTCCCTAAGGCTTCTGAGGCTGCAGTTGGGCACCCTCCGGCTTACATCTGAGGCCCTTCAAGGACTAGGCCAGCTGCAGCACCTTTTCTTTGAGCATCACGCTCCCTGCTGCCTGAGTCTGTTCCTCCCTCCAGATGCTCTGGAGCCCCTCAGATTGCTCAATAGCCTTTCCTTTCAAGGCTACTGCCTGAGTTACAGTCAGAACATCCAGGTGCCAATCAGCCTTAGCCATCTGACCCTGAGACACAGCTGTTTGACAGAGCTGAAGGAACTTCAAGGCCTCTTCTCAAACCTTATACCTAGTTCTTCTACAGCCAGCCCCAGATCTCACTTCCTGGAGGTGCTAGACTTGTCGTCCAACCTACAGCTAAGCCAGACAGGTGTCAGAGCCTTGCATGGCCTCAAGCTCCATTCCCTAAGATTGGATGGGACCCCGCTAAATATATTTGACCTCCTGGGCTCAGGGCTACTCCACCTGGACTTCCTCTCCCTGGTGGGTACAGGTATAGAGAAACTTCCTGGGAATGTGACCAGCTACTTTGAGCTTCGGGAACTTGATCTTGGGAGGAACCAAATCCAAAACATAGAGGATGGGGATCTCCCAAGCTGCCCCTTCCTAGAACTCCTCAGTTTTCATGACAATCATCTGCAGCTGATTCCCATCAGGTTTCTGAATACCCTGCCCCAGCTTCAGAGGCTCAACTTGTCCATGAATAAGCTAGGTCCAACCTTAGTGCTTCCAGAAGGGCTGGTTAGTACAAACCTAAGAGTGTTAGATCTATCCTATAATGAGCTCTGTGTTCTACCCCATGGGGCCTTCTCCCTTCTTCCTCAACTCCAGGAGCTCTGGCTAAGTGGCAACAACATCTCCAATTTATCCAGTGAGACCCTGGAGGGACTGAAGGGGCTGAAGACGCTGGACCTGAGTTGGAACAAAATTAAAGTGCTAAAGCCAGGCTGGCTCTCCTCCCTTCCTTCCCTCACCTCACTGAACCTCTTGGGCACCTATCTAGAGCATATCTCAGGCAAGCAGCTCCAGGGTCCCCAGAAGTTAAGCCATCTGCTATTGGGTTCTCTTGAGATGTTAGACATCTACCCTCCCTGGCCTCTGGCACTGCTCAGCCTAGAGATACGGGCAGAAGGGTGTATTCAGTTTACTCTCCCCAAAGAAGAAATCTTCTTCTTCTTGGAGAACCTTACCTTGCAAACTTCCAATGTGGTGCTGCTTCCAGACACCACCACAATTCATTTCCCTTCGCTGCGTCACCTCACTCTGCGAGGCTGTAGCCTCTCCATTTTCTCAAGCCATCAGTCTCAAACAGTCTTCCCACAGCTTCCTCTCCTGGAGCAGTTGCACCTCTGGTCTTATCCTCTGGCAATACAAGACCTGCATCTCTTTGAAATGCCCAGGTTGCGTGTGCTAGAGATGGGGGACTTTGACTTCATCTACGGGTCAACTACAATGAACCTGGAGATGCTACTAAAGGAGGTGCCTCAGTTACAGGTGCTGGTATTGAGCCACCTGAATCTTGGGAACCTCTCCAGGATGAGCTTCAGGGGCTTGGGCTGCCTCCGGCTGCTGCTGCTCAACTCTGAATGGGCACTGGGGTTGGACAGCAGCCTCCAGGAACTAATCCCCCAGATGCCTCAATATGTCTATTTCTCAAATGTTACCTTCACTTGTCAGTGTGAAAGCTTTTGGGTGGGGCCTTGGGCAATACGGGCTCCCAAAACCTTTGTGTATGGGCTGGAGAAATCCATCTGCATGGCCAATGCCTCTGACTTCTCCAAAACCCCACTGCTCTCCTTCCTTTCTGACCACTGCACCCATGATCCTGAATTCCAGGGCTTTCTTGCCAGCTGCAGTCTGGTGCTTCTGCTGATCATCCTCACACTGCTTGGCTGCCCCCGATGGCCCTGGCTCTACCACCTCTGGACTCTTTTTCAAGCCTGGTGGTGGAAATTGGGTGGGCGTGGCCCCAGAAGCCAATTCCAGTATGATGTCTTTATATCTTATTGTGAGCAAGACCAGGCCTGGGTGCTGAGAGAACTGGTTCCTGTCCTGGAGACGCCTCCTCCAGCTGGTGAAGGCTTGAGGCTATGCCTGCCTGAGAGGGACTTTGGGGTGGGGCAGGACAGACTGGATGCCATGGTAGCCAGCATGGAGAGCAGCAGAGCCACCCTCTGTGTGCTCAGCCGCCAGGCCCTGGGAAGCCCCTGGTGCAATCTGGAGTTAAGGCTTGCCACTTACTACCTGGTGGCCAGGCCTGGGATGGCTCGCCTCTTGCTGCTGTTTCTGGAGCCTATTGATAGGCAGAAGCTACACAGCTACCACCGCCTCTCCCGATGGCTCCAGAAGGAGGACTATTTTGATTTGTCTCAAGGGACAGTGGGGTGGGATGCTTTCTGTCAGCAACTCCAGAGAAGGCTAAGGAAAGCAGGGCAGGAGAGAGAACAGTAAAGATTGTGAGAGATGAACTGTGCAAGAATACCTTTTGGCAGCAGCCCAGATACTGTCACATCACTGGAACACAGGTTCACAAGAGGGTCTGTAGGCAATACTTACTTCAAGCCTACTTTCCACACTGAAAATGATACAGATGAAGATACCAAATCCCAGCAGAAAAACATATTTGAAAATACTGAAATTAAGGTTGCTGATACTGTTAGGTGCCCTTGAGTCAGGTTCAACCCATACTGACCCTCATAGGGTTTTCAATTGCTGATTGTTTCAGGAGTGGGCTGCCACATCTTTCTCCTATTTTTGTGGTGCTGGAGATTGAACCCAGGGCCTCCAAGAGTGCAGAGCAGCACTCTACCAAGTGAAATAAATCCCAGATATTCATTCAAAAAACAGTTCTGATACCTGCTAGTTCCGATACCTGCTAGTTCTTTCACAACACAAGCTATCTCCCTTTAAAAAAAAAAAAAGAAGAAGAAGAAAGTGGTTTGTACAATTTCATGTGCTTTTTTCAAAATGAATTAATTTTGTCTCTGTTAAAAGCAATATGTCCATTTGGTAAAAAATCTATACTATCCCAGAGGAATGGGGCAACAATCAATGAGCCATTGGTGGGTGCTCTGAAGCTAAATTGAAACCATGTTTAAAACTATGTACACCAAAGAACAAATAAATTCAGTTTTTCTAACACTTGAGATTATCACAATAACAGGATTACATTCATGCATTCTCCTGCCCCTGGTTCCTGGGATTTTTGTCTTTTGGGTTCTGTTTGTTTTCTTCTGAAATGCAACACCTCCAGATATCCATAGTTTGTTCTCTCAATTCAAGAAATTGTTTAAATGTTACATTCTTGTGCATCTTTCCTTACCACTATATCTAAAATCTCAGTCCCCCATCCTAATATTCCCTCCACGCTCTGCTTCATTTTTAATGTCATTTTCAATATCCTACATAATTATTTTATTTAGACTACTTAATTTCTTTTCCTTTCAATAGAATGTAAGTACTGTGAAGGCAAGAGTGTGAGATTATTTTCTATAATATCACCATAATCCAAAATACTGTTTGCACTTGGTAGGCATTCAATAAATATTTGTGGAATAACTGAATGCTAATAAAATTTACTGAACTGCCAATTCTTCATGCTGTACATAAAGTACACCTCAAATATCTCTAACAAACTATATAAGCATAGACTTTTGATCAGCAAAGAATGGTTTCTTCTTCAAAACAGATAGTGAACCTAATAGAGCTTCCTACTGCAGCTATGACAATCTCTTATACTAGTTAGCTCTTCCCCAAGAGCCATCTAGAATAAATGAAAGATAGGGCCTACTTCTACAACTTCATTATCCATTGGGGAATAGTAAAATTTGGCGTTTGATTTTAAGTGAAATTTGAAAATGATCTCCTCTTTTGAAGAAACATGATCAAATCACTAAGACAAAGCCTCAAATCCTAAAAGGTTATGATGCAAGCAAATATATATATATATATATATATATATATATATATATATATATATATGCTCATCTGGGCTTTACTTTGTCCACTAACATGTACCTTGAAGTTAACAAAAAATTATGTTTTAAGGTTCTCTCTTCACCTCTATGGATGATTACAAACCAGATCACCCATTTTCTTGGGAGTCCCTCACATGCCTTTTGCTCCATGGAGTAATCTCTCTCCCATTTCTGACCTTCTCAGCAATCATCCAAGGAGTGAGTGGGAAGTTTTATAACATAGGATCCACACAGTCTTTGTTTTGCAAAAATAACTTAGTAGGAAATATTTTCTTCTTGTCATTGATAAACCTAAAAACATTTCAGTAGAATAAAACCAGCCAAATATTAAGCCTAAAAATGTGGATTTTTTTTTGTTTTCACCCTTTAAAACATGAGATATATATGTGTGAGTGTATATTTATATTTATATGGCTTCAGATTTTAAGAAATGATGTATATTAATATTTACTATTAATGAATTTATTTTAATAATTTTTGTTATTTGGTGTGTAAATATGGCAGATTTCTCTTTCCAGAAATACTTTTTCTACCAGGCTCATGTATTGCTTTTTAGTTTCATTAGATTAAGTATTAATTACTTACTAATGATACTATGTGTTCTTTCAGTAATAAAAATATTGCATTTGTATGTGTTTTTGTTGTTATTATTGCACATACAGAATATACTCTTCACTGTGGTACTAAAATAGTATCATTCCTTCCACCCAGAAATATTCTGTAGCAAGAAGAGTAAGTACCAATAATTATTTACAACAAATCCTTTGTTGGTGACATTTCCCTAAGTAAAATAAATTAACTGAAATAGCCAACAGTAGGATCCTGAGTAATAGGACATAAGAATATCTAGAGGATTAAAAGATAATACATGAACTATAAATTATTGAAATAAGACATTTGGGGACATGATTCCCAAAAAAACCTTTGTGACTGACCAAATTATTTCCTTAAAAATATATTTAACAGACTAAATTGAGACCCAAAGTCCTAAGGATTCAGCTTGCTTAATTTGCTTCATTCATTTTTATATAGGCTTAGGAGCAAGGAAAGTCTATACAAAGCAGCCCTCCCAGTTGTCTGGGGATGTAGCTCAGTGGTAGAGTGCTTGTCTAGCAGTCCTTTCACTTTAGGTATCATCTCAATGGATCTCACATGAAAGAGCCGGACATCTGTGTGTGGTACAGCACAACATTGTCAGTCTATACATATGTCAAGAATTTCTCTGACTTAGGCTCATAGATTCTTACCATGAAAAGAATTCCTTGATTTATTATATATTCCTTATAAAATAAAAGAATATTTCCAAGACTTGAAAGCAAGTCAAAATTTAGCAAAAATATTTTAAAACTTTACTATCAGCCCCATGAATATATCTCTATGTGGGTGAAATCTGTCATGTCCACAGCTGCTTCTCTCACTTAAAAGAACACCTGGGGTAGAGAAGAAGCTTAAGAATATTTTTGAAGGAATTATGTTGCCTAATATAATAGATCAGAGTAAGGACCTGCAGAAACATTTGAATTTTTATTCCATAACTAATATACAGTCTAGAAGTAGCCAGAGAAACAAAAGAGAGAAGTTCCATATTTCAGATTTGCCCAGGTAAGAAAGTATAGGAGAGACATTACAGTAAGATGCAAAAAAATAACAAAAGTCTGTCTAATAGAGAGGAAAAAAAACATATACAGAAATGCAGTCAATAAAGGACTACAGAAACATTTGCAAAAATATAAAACTATCAACCTCTCAATTATTTTTGCCACTGACTTGACTGTGTCTTGCAGGTACAGGCCACAGTCACTCAGTCCTGCTAGCTCTCCTAAGGTCAGTTGCCAGGATGGGCATATCTAGTTCATATACTCACCTGGACATGAATCAGGATACTGAGCCAGAGCAATTTAGAGGCCAAAACATAGGAGTCTTCCTGACAGCGTACACTGTATCAAGCTGTCTAAAAGAGGTGGGGGAGAAGCATTTTTATGCTCAACTTTGGTATGGATACATGAAGTAGCACAGTATTATGTGGGCTTTTTGTCTTTTAAAAAATATTATTATTACCACTTTAATGTACCATGAATAACCTGAAATAACTGAAAGTGAAAATAAAGATTACTCTGTGCCCTGTCCAACAATTCACTGAAACATGGTCTTTTAAAATATGTTGATTTAGTATTTTATCATTATTTCACTGTTATAAATAATAAGGAAATTATAAAGTACTAATAATGCTGAAATAAATCCTCACATACAGAAAAGTTGTACAGTAGGAATAGTGCAGGTAACAGATGAAAGGGCAAACTACTTGAGGATAGGTAATTAATGAATCATCACAATCAGAAAAGTTCTCATTCCTGCTATGTAATCTAAGGTTCTTCGCCAGGTAAAAATTTCCTTCCTTCTTCCTATTACTGTGACTTGTAAAATAAAATATCTGTTCAAGGCTGAGGCATTCAAGCAATAGCTTGCTTATTACTTTATAAGATTGATGATAAAGAAATTTGATGTTTCCAGGAAAAACGAACATTCTGCATTGAATTGAAATAACCTCTGTCACCTCCATGTCTTGCACACCAACAAATGTGTCCAGGAAAAACAGCACAAACTCTGTTCTCCACTTCATCCTCCTGGGCTTTCCCGCAAGCCCAGAAAAGCAGCTCCTCTACTTCGGACTCTTCTCAGTGACCTACACGCTGACCCTGATGGCAAACTCAGCCATTGCCTGTGCCATGAGAGGTGACCGGCGCCTTCACACCCCCATGTACATCTTCCTAGGGAATTTCTCACTCCTGGAAATATGCTATGTCACCACCACTGTGCCTAACATGTTGGCCAACTTCCTCTCCACAAACAAGTGCATCTCCTTTGGAAGCTGTTTTGCACAGTTCTACTTCTTCTTCTCCTTCGGATGTGATGAGGGCTTCTACCTGTGTATCATGGCCTTTGACAGATACCTTGCCATCTGCCACCCTCTGCATTACCCACGCATCATGACCAGACAGCTGTGCACTGGCCTCGTCATCTTTGGATGGTCCTGTGGGTTCATCCTCTTTCTAACTCCATCTGTTCTCATTTCACAGTTGCCTTATTGTGGCCCAAATGTTATTGACCATTTTGTGTGTGATCCTGTCGCACTGATGATGCTCTCCTGTTCAGAAGACACCACCCAATTCATTTACTCTACTTTCAATGCTATCTTCATGGTTGGCACTTTTTTCTTTATTCTTTCTTCCTATGCAGTAGTGATTCTGGCTGTGCTACGGAGCCCTCTGCAGCAAGCAAACACAAGGCTTTCTCTACTTGTGCTTCTCAGGCTGTGGTCACCCTGTTTAATGGCTCTATTTTGGTGATGTATGTTAGTCCTGAAGCAGGACATACAGTGAAAATGCAAAAAAATTATTACCTTGTTTTACCCTGTGATAACACCTCTGTGTAATCCTCTAATATATAGCCTGAGGAACAAAGAGATGGAGGCCCTGATAAAATCTTCAAAACTGAACAATATGTCCTTAAAATGTGAATGGAGACAAATTACATCTCTCAAATACAACTTACCTTAATAAGACAGGAGTAATATATTTGTCTACATCATCATATTTTATTAAGAACTGCTATAATGAAAACCTATTATCACTTAAACACCACTCACCATGAGATTCTGGGGTCTGGTTTAAGAAGACCATGTTTCAACAAATGAATTAGATTTGGTATTGAAGTTAATGGGCTGGAGTTTAGCTCAATTGGTAGAGAGCTGCACTGCACTCTCTGAGGCCCCAGTTCAACACCCAGCGCTGTCAAAATGGGAGAAGTTTGTGGCAATCCACTCCCAAAGCAATCACGAAACAATCAGCCATTGAAAACCCCATGAGGGTCACTATGAGTTGGATCTGACTCAATAGCACCTAACAACAATTGATGTTAATATTAAGTAAGTAAAATTTTAGATCCAAGTCATTCAGTCAGTCTGTATGTAATTTAGTTTCTAAAAAGAACATAGACATCTGTTTTGTATTGCTAGGCTGAAGCAACTAATAGGCATGTAATAGAGATCACTGACTACTTAGGGGATTCCTGCTGTAAACCAAGAACCTTCCACTGGGAGATACTGACTCAAGAAGAGGTTTGACTTTGAAGAAAGTCCTTCTTATAAACTGTAGCTGTAGTCTTTTCTTTATGGAAACAAACCAATAGCCTTATCCAGATACTAAGTGATTTTTCAGAGTGTGAACAAGACAAGGATTAGAAATTTATACTATATTAGTTACTTGGAATATAGTATAGATAAGAGTTAAATAGAAAAATCTAAATATTACTCAAGGTACAATTTGCTTTATAGTAAATCCATTAAAAAGTTTCAGTTGTTATATTTTGTTTACAGTTAATATTGTGCAACTTATTTTAGTACCCCATAAAAATTCTTGTCTACAGCTGTACCACTCTGGTGCCTCATCTTGTCAGATCTCAGAAGTTAAGAAGGACAAGAGCTGGTTAGTCCTTTGATGGCAGATGGCCTGGGAATACCGGGTGCTGTAGGTATGGGAGAAGGATCTGGAAGCCCACTCCTGAAATAAACAGTCACTGAAAACCCTATGAATAGCAAAAAAGCACTGACATAGTACAGGGCATGGCACAGTGTCAGGAAGTGTTTCATTCTGTTGTACATAGGGTCACTACGAATTGG
The DNA here is from genome assembly GCA_007922755.1 of Pedetes capensis. Classification (NCBI taxonomy): domain Eukaryota; kingdom Metazoa; phylum Chordata; class Mammalia; order Rodentia; family Pedetidae; genus Pedetes; species Pedetes capensis. Next base: position 13,586 of record VMDO01036335.1, read on the forward strand.
ACCCAAATTGATGGCACCTAACAACAACAGCATAAGGATTCTTAAAATTATTTCTATAAAATATTTAATTAACATTGTTGCTCATTATGACTTTTACATTGTTGACTGGCCACTTTTCCTAACACAACACTCAAGAAGGAGAGTTTATTGTACAAAGACATCACAATATAAAATATATAATTCAGAGAATTCTTATGAGAAATATTATATTACCCCTCATAAGCAGAATCTATATTTAAATATATATTAATGTATATTAACATTACATATATATGTATATATATGTGTGTGTGTATATATATGTATATATATGTGTATACATATGTATATAAATACACACACATATATATAATACCTTCATATATTTGTTGTTGTTGTTGTTGTTGTTGTTAGGTAACTTGGATATGGGTCTGATTCATAGTGACCCTCACAGAGTTTCCAGTGGCTGATTGTTTTGGGGTTGTTTTCAGGAGTGGACTGCCACATCCTTATCCCAATTTTGCAAAGGTATGAATCAAACCCAGGCCTCAGAAAGTGTGGAGAAGCACTCTACCAAACTGAGCTAAACCCCAGCCTTTCATATATTATATATATACATGTATGGGTGTGTGTATATATGTATGTATATGAAGAATGTGACAATTCACTCCCAAAGCACTCCTGATCCCCAAACAGTCATTGAAAACTCTATGAGGGTAGCTATGACTCGGACCTGACTCAAGAGCACCTAACAAAAATATACGTGTGTGTGTGTGTGTGTGTGTGTGTGTGTAATGCAACCAAAAGGGGACCATTTGTGGGAATAAAGGATATTGCCAGGGGATACAGGACAGGCTAATAAGGAGTGTGAACATGAGTGATGTACAATGATATGCATGTGTGGAAAGGTCATTGATAAAATCCATTTATTTGTACACCAACCAAAAACTTACCAATACAAAAAGAAAAAATAAAATCTAATTAGTAGCCTTCAAGGACTTATATGTATTCAGCTTGACATGACCTCAGCTATCTTGAGTTGTAACCAGCATGATTGCCTCTGAGTAACCCTGGCCCATTTTATCTACATGATTTCCCAGCATACTATAAAATCAAAGCCATTGGAGTGGTATGTGAAGTTGTATAACCAGATCTTGGCATAGTCACTGTCAGGAAAGCAATCGAAGTCTTTGATATTAGCCTGAGATAAACCAGATACATTGCAGCTTGAATGAAGTCACTGTTATACTGACCACTATATATACCTCTCCTTCTGACCTAAATCACAGGGATCCATCTGCTCTTGCTGAAGCCCAGATTGCTTCTGCCAATGAATACCCAATAAATTGTACTCTGTGCAACTCGGTGTCAATCTGCTTCCTTTTTCAGTCTCACAATACCTTGAAGCCAGTTCTGGGATGAGGGCTGACACCAGGACTGGGCTGTGCCAGAACAGAACTCACTTCTTCAACAAAGGGAGGTGCAGCAGCATTTAGATTTCCTCTCATACAGAGCTTGGGTTCAAAATAGTTTCTGGACTTAAAGGCAGGATTTACATAAGTTCTGAAATTAAGAGTGTTTTCTTCACTCCTGCTTACTTCACAAGTGCAATATAAATCAAATAGCTGAAAAATTGCCTGAAAAAAACCTACTCTAATAGGAAGAAACTATATAGAGAGGT